>VIAB01022818.1:29509-45012 GCA_009801035.1 Oophaga pumilio | reverse complement strand
GACCAGCAAGATAGAAAAAACCTAACAGGAGAGTTCTAACAAATTCTGCTTTGAAAGAATCAAACGGTGCTCCTTCCCTTCCGAGCACTGCCATGCGCCCAAACAGTGGTTTACCCCCAGATATGGGACATCAGCGTACTCAAGACAAAATGCACAACAGCTCTTGGGGTCCAATTTCTTCTTTTACCCTTGGAAAAATAAAAAATTGGGGGCAAAAAGATCATTTTTGTGGAAAAAATATGATTTTTGAATTTTATGGCTCTACGTTATAAAATTCTGTGAAGCCCTTGGGGGTTCAAAGTGCTCACCAGACATCTAGATAAGTTCCTTGAGGGGTCTAGTTTCCAAAATGTTGTCATTTGTGGGGAGTTTCCACTGTTTAGGCACATCACGGGCTCTCCAAATGCGACATGGCATCCAGCCAATTCTGCGTTGAAAAAGTCAAATGGTGCCCCTTCCCTTCCGAGCTCTGCCATGCACCCAAATATCAGCATACTCTAAACAAATTACACAACTTTTGTGGTCCAATTTCTCCTGTTACCTTTGGGAATATAAAAATTTGGGGGCGAGAAGATAATTTTTGTGGAAAAATTATTATTTTTTATTTTTATGGCTCTACGTTATAAACTTCTGTGAAGCACTTGGGGGTTCAAAGTGCTCACAACACATCTAGATAAGTTCCTTAGGGGGCTACTTTCCTAAATGGTGTCACTTGAGGAAGATTTCCACTATTTAGGTGCATGAGGGGCTCTTCAAACGAAAACAAGGTGTCCGATCTCAATTCCAGCCAATTTTGCATTGAAAAGTCAAATGGCGCTCCTTCCCTTCCGAGCTCTACCGTGCGCCCAAACAGTGGTTCCCCCCACATATGGGTTATAAGCGTACTCAGGACAAATTGCTCAACAACTTTTGACGTCCAATTTCTCCTGTTACCCTTGGTGAAATAAAAAAATTGGATCTGAATTAAATATTTTGTGAAAAAAAGTTAAATATTAATTTTTTTTAAACATTCCAAAAATTCATGTGAAGCACCTAAAGGGTTAATAAACTTCTTGAATGTGGTTTTGAGCACCTGGATGGGTGCAGTTTTTAAAATGGTGTCACTTTTGGGTATTTTCTATGATATAGACTGCTCAAAGTGACTTCAAATGTGATGCGGTCCCTAAAAAAAAATGGTGTTGTAAAAAATCGCTGGTCAACTTTTAACCCTTATAACTTCCTAACAAAAAAAAAATTTTGGTTCCAAAATTGTGTTGATGTAAATTCGACGTGTGGGAAATGTTATTTAGTAACTATTTTGTGTGACATATTTCTTTTTTTTAAGGGCCTAAAAATTCAAAGTTTGAAAATTGCAAAATTTTCAAAATTTTCGCTATAATTCAGTTTTTTCATAAATAAATGCAAGTTATATCGAATAAATTTTACCACTATTAGAAAGTGCAATATGTCCCGAGAAAACATTCTCAGAATCGCTATGATCTGTTGAAGCGTTCCAGAGTTATAACCTCATAAAAGTACAGTGGTCAAAATTGTAAATATTGGCCCGGCCACTAACGTGCAAACCACCCTTGGGGGTTAAGGGGTTAATTATCTAAATTAACACTGAGATGTTTAAAATTGCCCTCCTTGGTTTCAGTGTGAAAAGAATAAATAAAGGATATTATTAAAGGTGCAGCTACCGCAGTATATCGTAGATAAATTAATTCATAATCACACTGAGTGACTATACAGGTACAACAGTTCAGTGTATAGCTTTTGAATCTCTAGATATTGTTCACAAACTCAAAAACCACATCCCTTTTCATTCTGTTTCATCATCACAGCAGTAGTACACCACAATTAAATTACTCTTTTTTCTATACCTATGTGGAATGAGCTATGTGCTCTGATCATCTATTCCTACACTGTGTAAGCATAAAAATCCACTTCCCTTTCTTAGTAATTGACTGTATATACTGTACATCCCGTAGACTTAGTTTTTTTTACAGATACTAAAATCAAATGATTTTATGGACAGAAATGGAAATATATCTTGCCTTGTTCAGGGCATAAGAGATCACATAAACTGCTGCAATAAATCTGGCACATATAAAGTGACCACAAATATTTAGATTTTTTTTAATGATGCAGTTCCATCTCATCACTCATAGGGCTTACTATATTACTACCTAAACTAAAAAAAGACATTAAGTTTTGTACATGATATATAATATTATTGATGAGTGGTAATTACACAAATTATGTCAGAGGTTGATAGTAATGGCCTACACCACGATATAACAGGATTTTTGCAACATCTTGAATGTCATTAAATTGACAGTGTTTGACTGTTATCTTCCAAAAAAACACCGATACCTGTAACGCTGGTGAATGTGGACCCACTGCGCCACAGGACTGGCTTATCCTGGAGGGGCATGACTAAGCGACAACCTGGTGTTTGCTAGATCTTCTGGTGGTGCGGTTGGCCTTGACCGCAAGTAGTCGCTAGATACCACTCCAGGGCACTTCCCAGATATGCAGTAGCTGACCAGCCGGTCAGAGGCGTGGTACAGGAGGGCAAAGACAAAGCATTGTCAAATGGTCCAAGGTCAGGGCAGGCATTATCTGATCGGGAAGAATAGCTGGGATCAGAAACAGCAAGGTCAGAGAGGGCGGGAAACTGGGCAGGGCGGGAAACTGGGCAGGTCGGTAATGAGAATCAGAATGCGGGATAGCATGCACGGGAGCAAATGGGGTAAGAACCAACGTTCGGGCAATGAATAGTGGGAGGAGATGTCTTATAAAGAATATGCTTGGGTGGGATAGGCTGGCGAACCAGATCTCTGCAGGGCACAGCATGGTTAAATTCCTGCAGAGATCATCTACGCTACACTTATATCCAGATGGAAATACCATCAGTGGGTTTGCCAAATATGAGGAGGAAATCGCATGGAGAGCAATATGGTGCTAAGGGGGCTTGTGAGTCACTGCCGTGACAATACCACTATGTGCAGGTTGTGTGTGATATTGCAGATCAACTCCACTGAATTTAATAGGGACGAGCTGCAACATCATGCACAAACTATAGACAGGTGTGGTGCTGATTTTGGATAAAATCAGCCATTTTTTTTAAAACTTGTAGGCTGTGTGCCCACAATGAGTTTTTTGGTGAGTTTTGGATACTATATTTTTGCTGCATTACAAAATGCAGTGTCTTACAGTTCCATCAAGTTGGCTGGGATTATAGAAATCTTATGCCAATTGCTCACCGATTACTAAGTTTTCACCTATCCAGTCAAAAGGTAATAACTTGTTTTCGCCACACAACGCCTTTAAGCCTCTCTCTCTGTATTTATGCTTCTGCATATGAAATACATATCTAATAATACCTAAATTTGCACTATAAAGTCTAATTTTTCCATGGATATAGTAACACTACAAGGAATAAACTTAGGAAAAGGTTATAATTTTAATAAATAACCTCACAAATTGTGTCCCAAAATAGTCATTATATTTATCAATTAATGTTCTTTGGGACCTGAACAGACCTAATATTCTAATTTCTATTCATGGTTATAGGAAGCTAATCTACCACAGCCAGGTGTCATGGTACTATGGAAATTACAGCAGGTCTATTAGCCTGGAGCGTATATGAAATGATCATTTCACAGTATAGAAATATAGTAGTTGGTTCTACAGCTGCATAAATAGCAATATTGTAACTCGGAATTCAAAGGTATAACAAATCTAACTTTTGGCAAACAACCAACATTCTTACAGGGAAAATAAACTTTCCAGTGTTCTAGCTACTAGGGACACTTAGATTTTCTTATTTTTTAATATTTAATGTAATTGGAATCTGTAACGAAGTGTAATGGAAGTAATATGGTGCCATATAAATCTATGGAACCATAAATGGAGGCTCGTAGTGGAGAATTTATCAAAACTGGCATTTTATAGCCCAGTCTTGAACAAAGAGCAAATTGGAATAAGATATGATGATTTTTTAATTTTTTTTAGCACTTGGAATACTTGAATATGCAAAATCCTTATTTTTTATTCGCATAAATGTTTTAAAATGTCAAATGAAAATCTAAATGTTTTGACTTTTTTTTAAAGTAGCTGAAATCTAAGCAAGGTTAAAGATGTCATGAATTAAAGTTTCGGGTGAGTAGACAGCCAAAATGCCACGTGTCTCTTACTCCAGTGGGCTTTGAGTTAAAGACGAGCATATGAAATGTGTCTTGGTAAATTATATCCAATAGTTCTTTGGATTTTCTGAGATGGTATATAACTTTTAGTTAAAAGTACTTCCCCCACCATTGAACATCAATGGGAAGGTTTACACTGTCCCAAGTATTCTCCATCTGACCTTACTGGTTTCTACCTTGGTTCAACTTAGGGCCCATGCATAAAGCAGAATTATGTATCTCTGTAAGGCTAAGGTCACATGACCATTTTTCTCTCATCCGAGAAAATCAGTTTAATTATACTAATCAGTGAGTGATCTGATTTTCTTGGATGATGAGAAAATAAAGTCTCCATCTTCTCAATTCAGTCTGTCTGCAAAAATCAGACTGATAATCGGATGTTTTCCACTGACACATAGACATGAGTGGCAGAGTGTGATCCAATAATCAGTTCCCACTTTTACATGTTGTGATTTTTTTCTTTGGATCAACTCTGGAAAAAAATTGGGCATGTACATAGCCCTATAGAACAACATGGAGACAAGTGCTATCCATTAAAACGATGGCTAGCACTCTTTCAATTTTTATGATCGTATGCACAAGCCCTAATTATTGGCTAAAGAAATCTATGGACCAATAGAGTACCTCTGTATTCCTCCAGTTTCAAATGCAGGCGCATGAGGAATTTATCAGAACTTGAGTTTCAAATTCCAGTCTTGAACCAACCAACTAATGGTGAATCTAATGCATCCTAAGAAATTTGGCTCAACTTTTGCAAATTGTCTCTGCAGAGAGGAAGAGGACTAGAACCCTAGCTCCACTTATAGGAAGTAGCAATCCTAAAAGTCAATGCTGACCTTTTAATGAGCCATGTCACATAACAGCATAAAAGCCCAAACCATTGACTTTTAGGATTTCTACTTCCTGTAGGTGGCGCTAGGGTTCTAGTCCTCTTCCTCTCTGAAGGGACAATTTGCATATTTTCCAGAGGAGCATTGAAGCTTAAAAGTGTCCTCATCTCAGCACGCTTAACATGTCACTCTCCGCAAGGAGAAACTTTTCCCCCTTGGATCCCGGCTGGACTTTTGAAATCTTCCCCAAGATAAATAAACTCCACTTGAAATAGATTTTGATACTTTTTGACCCCCCCAAAAAAACTTGGCTTGGTTAAATGGAATATTAAATCCCCCCATACAGTTTGGCTCAAATTTATAAAGAATTACCAATAAAGTAAATTGTAGTATGTTCTATTACAGGCTGTATCAAGCAGTTTTTCTTTCCTTTCTGCATCCAGAAAGGGGGCACATACTTTTTATCTTTAAATAAAAATATTATTATTTTTAGAATAGACCTGTAGATTATTGTATGTGCCTCACTGCTCAAAGAAAAAAGTCTTTAGCTAATAACATTATTTCCGCTGAGCACTTCTAGACATTTCTGCTATGAGGAAGATTGTAGCGGAACTGTACTTCAGATTAATTACACATAGCATTTTCTAAAGCTGAATTAGTGTAATTGTTCTCTCCATTTAGATCAGCCTTACTTATATTTTACTGTTTGATTACTTATACCTACTCATATACTTTTATTGTATATAGTAATGGAATGTGAAAATAGATTGGATTATTTTTAAGGACAATTATATTAATATACATAAAAAAAATATTTTCCTACAAATTCCTGACTACAGAACAACATCTGTGTTGTCTGGCCAGCCTTCTCCATTCCTGCCCTGAATTTATTTATTTTTCTCTACTCCTTCATACCTCTCTATGCCAAAATTCTGGAGACTTTTACATGATTATGAAAATATTTTGCTTCTGTTTAAGCAGCTGCCGCACATAAGAATATCTGTAACCACAAAGTATGTTGGCTTTCAAGAAAGAGTAACCATCAAGCTGGTTGCCTCTTCGTATATGAAGTTATCTCAAACTGTCTCCTGACAACATTTTGTCACCAATGGCCAATGCATGTTATAATATTTTTACATCACTATCTTCTCTAGCACTCGAAGACCCGGTAATTAATGTTGAGCAAATGTCCTTGGATAAGGTGTTATCTGAGCATGCTCGGGTGCTAACAGAGTGTCTTTGGCGTTTTCAAATACTATATTTGAGTTTCTGCGATTGCATGTTTTGCAGCTGTTCAACACATGCAGGGATTGCCTAAAAACCATGAGTTCGTTCTAACAGCAGATTCTGTCATGCTTATATTTCTTAATTAGAGCACCTCTCAAGTGACTGATGGCCACAAAAGTTCAACTCATGTGGTCAAATATAACTCTCTGAGTTATAAACTCACTGATTAATTTTCAATTTACTCATTCTGCAGCTATCAACAGACAGTGTAATACAGAATCTAAAGTAGACAAACATTGCAGAATTATTTTTAGACAAAATACATGCATTTAAATTGTAATTGTCATAGTGCTAATTATTAATAAGACATTGCAAATAGCTGCCGATTAGTGGAGGTCCAGGTCTTGAGAGTTGAGAGGCCTCTCATTGCACAAAACATACCTCTGATGTGCCCAGCTCTTACATGCTGTGCGGAGTACTTGCTCAATAGTAAGTCTAAGGTCTCTTTCACACTTCAGTCGTGCGACGTCAGTCAAAATCCGTCAAAATGTGAAAAAAACGGATCCGCCATTTTTTTTTTGGTGGATCCGCTTTTTTCCCATTGACTTGCTTTAGTGGCGGATTTTTACTGATGGTCGTCCGCTAGGTCCGTTTTTTGACGGATCCGCCAAAAATTTGGCGTCCGTCGTTTCAGAAAAACGTCCAATGCAATGTTTTTTCGGTCCGCCAAATTGGCGGACTATGGTGGATCCGTCACTTCCATAGAAAACCATTGAAAATGCTAACAACACTGTCCGGGGTCTCTCTCTTTCTCTCTCTCTCCGGACATGCGTACCTGTATTTTCCACTTAGAAAATGTCTTTTTCCGGGTTGAAAAGTTCATGGCGGATCCGTCAGAAAAGTGATTCGCTTGCATCCGTTTTTCAACTTTCCTGGCAGATCCGGCATTTTCACTCTTTGGTGGACGTCACACGACTGAAGTGTGAAAGAGTCCTAAGAGTCCATGCTCTCCATCTCAGAGAGCGGCATATGAACCCATATACCAATTATTGTGTCCATACACCATTCTGTGTGCACAGAGCATGCACGAGATGTGTACATCAGAGGGGTAGTTTTTGTTGTCAGTCTCAGAATCCAGACCTACATCAGCTATTTGTAGGGTCTGTAAGTGTCTACATGCTTTAAAAGGGTTGTCCAGCCTTAGGCTGCAAGTTTGCAGTTACCCTGTGTGACTGAAGACTTGTGAATCCTCACATCATGCGAAGTGTGCCGTGAGGACTCACCAGTGCCAGGAGCGGGCAGTCAGGTGACCTCAAATACATGATTTACATACTTCCATCCACATTCTGACTAGACGTGTAAAGCCTCACTCAACTCACTTGCACGACTAGTCGGCACATGACCTCATTTATGCAAATCACATACCTGTAGTCATGCATCCACCGCTCCCGGCACTGGAAAATACTCTCAGCACACAGTATGCGTCCTGTGATCATTCACAAGTCTGCAGTCACATATAGTAACTCCAGACTTGTAGCTTAAGGCAGAACAACCCCTTTCAGATGATCGAAGTTGCCTTTTGTAAAAATATTAGCTGGTTTGAATTTTTCAATAATTAATGTACATTTCTTTGAGAATATGTTAATAAAGATCAGTATGTATTGAAAATCTCCATTCTCCGTAGATAGGAAGAAAATCCTAACCTTTGTATATTGCTTTGCAATGATTTCACTCAAATATTCTTATTTATTTTTGAGTCGTATTTGCCGAAATAAACTCTTCTGCAGATTTCTGACTCCAATGGTCGTATCTGACTTCCCCGTGACACATTAGAGTTTTTTTTTAATTCAATCAAGTTTATGTCTAACAGTAAAGCAAGATGTGGCGAACATGAAGGAAGGTCAGGCTGAACCGTGCAGAAAAGATGAGTCTGTGCGCTATGAAAGAACACAGTTCTCTGAAGAATATCTTCATTTTCACGGGGAAGGAAAGATGTTCATCAGAAAAAGAAAACAAAAACACAAAGCTGCTGAGCGGCTCCGCCGAAGTGATGATAATCCAGCCAGGACTTGAAGGTGAGCATTGATTTAATCATAAAGTATATGGCACACAGAGATATTTTAGACAATTAATGTTTCAAATTCTGGCCTTGTCTTCCATTTTTCCAAAATTTTACTGATACAAATTCTAACTTCGATTAATGTATCATTAATTAGTTTTATTCTTAATAATTTTTACTTGTTTTGACTTTACTCCTTTTAGTATCTTATATACCGCCATTCAGTTGATTTATTGACGTCAATCCCGACACACAGTCAATGAACTATTCACATAAATTCAAGGCTGATTGACAACTGTGTTATTTTAGATAAAATTTCAATGAATATAGAAAAGAGAAATTACTGAGTTTGTCTGTATTTTATTCTCTGTGAGTAACTAGATGTTAAAGGACCCTATAGTAAGCTCATGGGTGGTCCACCACAAGGTTGACAGTAAACTAAACTATTGTAAAATGTAAAGCAGCAAAAATATATTTATTTACGCACAGGGGCAAGACAAGCTTGAGTAATCCCTAAAGCAATAGTTACAGAATGGACCCCTACTTCTCAACCCATTTTCTGTTAAGTTGATTGGATGGAAAATCATTTATTGGATTTTTTCCCCATTGTGCAATTTTCTAATAATCCCTAACTGAGCCCTAGTTGAAGCCTTCTCTGTCTATTCCTCATCCAACACCTGTTTTATGTTTCACCTGGTGAGGTGGATTATGTCTGAAAAAGCAGTCCTTATGCAGCATGGACAAATGGTGTTGGTGCAGCAGAGCAATCCATTCAATACAAGCTAATGAGACAGAACAGCAAGTGCAGAAGCACAGTAGGACAGCAAAATAGCAGTCATCCAGCGATGAGAGGCTGGTGAAGCAAAAAAAAATTACAGAGGCCCTTATGTGGCAAAACTGGTCCTGAGGTCCAGCAGAGCTAACTAGCTGTCATGTGCCTGGATTCGAACCCTTGATTCTGTGGTCGGCATCTCTGTCCCCTGATCCACAGCATATACCCTTTACCTTTGGGTGTTTTAGTTATGTTATATTTGTTTCTGTTGATTTTGGGCAAAAGGTGTTTTTCATTTGCTCTGTTTGTCTGCCCTATCACCTTTCGGTTCAGCTTTATTTCATACCTTCCCCTGAAGGTGTTATCTGCTGGTAATAGTCTTTGATGGATTTTTTCATTTAGCTGTAGTTTATGTTGGTTGCAACTGTTTTGTGTGAGATTCCTTATTTCTTAATAGTCAGGGTAAGCCGCCGTTGAGTGGGGGCAACATTGTCTTAGGATGCCAAAATCTGCGGTTAGGCAGGGACAGACCAGGGTCAGAGAAAGGCCTTTCTTTGTCTGTGCAGAGATCTGTCAAGCTCAAGTATTTAGTTCAAATATCTACAAATAGGTACAAATAGACACATCCAGAATATACTATCGTTATACAGGGTACATGTGCAGGGACATATTATTTCATATATTAAATAACATTGAGATTCCCATACATTTCACAGTAAAGTGCAAAAGTCATAAAGTGTATCACGGATTGAATCCACCACCCAGCAGAACACAACTGGTAGTCTTAATATTCCACTTTTAATGTACCTTGAACTAACAGTCTCTGAACTTCTGCTTTGGGATGTACAACAAGTTTTCCTGTGAGCCTCATTAATAAATAGGGGTGGTAGCATTAGTAGACCATTGGCGTTCTGTAAGATGGAGAACGGTTCCTTTCTTCTACTGAAATAGACTTTATTTTACAAATAATTTAAGCGTTCTAATAAAAATTAAGGAGAAAAATATTTCAAAATTATCTCAAAGAAAGTAAAGCAGTTGTGTTTAATTAATGACTGATCATATTGCTGATTTCTTTCTCCACTAAAGGATTTCTAAAGTAGGGTACCTGGAAAAAATTATACTATTGTCTAAAGATGAGAGATTCTTTTTCAAATTGAAATCAATTTGAGTCGAATTTTACAAAAAAATCGGCATTTGAAAAATCCTGATATTTTCGTAATTCACTTTTGTGCGGATTCAGCAAAATTGCGGCTGGCTCGCTGAACCAAAAAGGGTGATAAAATGGTTAAAAAATAGATATAGATATTATATTCACCTTAAAACTCACCTCTCCACCCCTCACTGTCCCTTGTCTGGTCCATGTCACATCATTTTACTGTCGTTGCAAATCCCGCACCTCTACATGCTAAGTTAGGACTTTCGGCTCAGATAAAGCACGAGAGAGATTGAGCATGCACTTACAGGGTCATGGCACCGAACCTTTTTGGGCATTGTCAGAGCTGGAAGTCCTGACCTAGCATAAAGAGACCTGCACTCATGTCTGTGATAATAACATGTGATGAAGACTGGTCGGGTATGGTAAGGCTTGGAGAAGTAAGGGGGGTAAGTGGTAAAGTGAGTATTTGTATTTTTATTTATTTTGTATATACTATGTTTATTATACTTTGGGGGTCTCTAATTTGCGGAGAATAATTTCTCTGCAAATCGAATTTTCCCAGGAAAATCCAAGTAATCTGGCAAATTCGAACTGCCCTTGTTCACATTTTCCGTCATTTGACACATGGTAAGGTTTTAATACTAGAACCGTCCAGACGGGTACCACTTGTCTTGGTGAGATGGCTTTTATGTTTTTTTTAATCAAAACAGCGTTACCTAAGTACCCTAGTTTATTTGTATGTACCATCACTTTTTACTTATTTACTTGCTGTAGGGTATATACTTATTTTGTTTTTTTACTTGAGTTTTGAATTCGAACTTTGACTGATCCGCTGATCTCTACTAATTACACATCCGCTGTAAATCCTTTTACAAGAATCTTATAACATCTGTTCACTTGGTATTATTATAAGCAAGATCTTTATGCACAAATTGACATAAAATTGTAAGTTTTCAGCATAATATTATATTATAAATAAAAAGAAATATTTTTTCTGGTATAAGTCAGATTATGGAAGCAGTGGACCAAAGAAAAGTATTTTACAGTTTTCCCTTAAAGCCGCGATCAACCTGCACCATGGGCTTTTAGAATATAGATTTAGGTTATGTTGTATAAAAAGAGGCAACCTCTCTGTTAAAGGTCTCCGCTCTTATCTTTACTGCTGGAACTAGGATAGAGTACTTCTGCTTCTTATCACTTGAAGTACTGATATCCAACATATGAAAGATATGTTCCCCTGGAACTTGTATGCAGTCAAGAAGTCACGTTACTCCAGGAACTTCTATAACGCTCCATGAAACAGGCAATTTCCCTGGGAAAAAAGCCATTTAAGTGAGCAGAAACTCAGGGCAAGTGTAAGACCTCGGCTGTTCCATTTATACATAGTCTGCCCATAATTGTGTTTAATTTCAGATTCTATAGAAAGGAACAATCTCCATTTGTCGGGCACAAGGACAAAATGTACAAGACATACGAAGCAGATCAGATTGGTCATAAGAGGGAAAAATCTGAAAAATGCGCAAAGCATATTACGTCTGTGATCAATTAAAAAATAATTCTGTAAATTTTTAAGAAAAAATAAATAAAACAATGATGCAAATAATCTTAAAGGCAATCTGTCACCTAAACTAAAAAGGTCAGAGAGGCCCAGCGCACTGCAGGAATTTGCTCTGCCCTCAACAGGGCAGATAAGTACACCTGCGCAGGAGCGCAATGACAGGGAGCCATGAAGCAAGCAGGAGGGCGGCATCGCATGAAGATGGGAGGCGCCGGACCTGGACCCGCGACACCAATCGGCAGGTGAGTATAATAAA
The DNA here is from genome assembly GCA_009801035.1 of Oophaga pumilio. Taxonomy (NCBI): domain Eukaryota; kingdom Metazoa; phylum Chordata; class Amphibia; order Anura; family Dendrobatidae; genus Oophaga; species Oophaga pumilio. The sequence continues at coordinate 32,964 of VIAB01022818.1, read as the reverse complement.
ACATTTTTCTTATCTTTCAGGTCAGAACCGGGGCATTCTGTAATTCTGTAGATAAGCCCTGAAAAGCAGTGGCTGCATCTTACAGTATATCGGCCAAAACTGCTGACAGGTTCCCTTTAAATAAAATAAAAAAACTATACAAGTTTGGTATCTGTGTAATACTACCGACTAGGAGAATCTTACTGCCAGGTCAGTTTTATCACATACTGAACCTAGTAAATAAATCCCCTCTCCCCCAAAAAATTTGTGTACTGCACTTTTTTTGCAATTTCAATGCACTTGGAACTTGTTTCCTGCTTTCTAGTATATTACGTGATAGGTGAAAAAGCAAGGTAGATGTGCTATTAAAATGTAACATTTCATAAGTTCAACTTAAAATAATGGAGTCCCTTGGTCCACTTAGGACAAGACAGAACATACATATACAAAAAGTCACATAAAGATCATCACTTGGCTATAGTGATGCAAATATATAGACAAGGGAAAGGAATGATAATGCAGCATCATACAAACATTTCAACCCTGAAACCCTAAACAACCAGCAAGCAAGATCTTATTTAGAGAATTGTCTGCAACAATTAAATCAATGCCCTGGTGAGTAGTAATAAACATATGTTATATATAAAAAATGAATAATTTCAACCAGCGTTGCTCCTTGTTCAACCAGATTGAGTTTCCAATCAATACTTTGCTGTGTCTTGTTTGTCCAAATACGATGAGGGAGGCTCTCACACGTGTCCGTACATTACCCCACCCCAAAACAAGGACATACCATAAGACCCATCATAGTGTATCCCCAAAAGTTAGCTCCCGACTCGTTTCATTAGTCAGATCATCAGGGAAGATATGGACTGTTAGTTAAATATGTTTTTTTTAGTATGATGCGTACTCACCCAACAAGCATAGACAAAAGGGGTATGGTATATCAAGTCGGCGGTAAGAGATGTTTAAATAGACCGCCGAGTGAGATGTAGAGGATGTCATTCCCTGTGTGCACCAATATGGAACACACAAGTGACACACACTTATCACTGCTGGGGTTGGCAATTTTCACTCGTCACTTCTGGAGTCCGCATGTTTATTGATTCTATGCAACTTTCAGTGCGCCGCATCGTGGAGCGCAATGGTGGAACGCAAACATAATTTCCGGTACGGAGTCCCAGTAACTAACTATACATATAACTCCCCAAATGAATGGAAAAGTTATTTAACCTTGTATCTCCAGATCTATATAAGGAAAAGTCAAGGTAGGCAATCAAAAAACATAAATAAATCATATAAGGGCAGTATCAAGATCAATTGAGATCAATATATAAGATCCTACAACCCCCTAATAGGAGGGAGGAGCTAAAAAATAGGCATTGGTGATTAGACTGAAAGAGGGAAAAAACTGACACCAGGATAATTAATCAGATATTCTTAAGTGACTAAAAGTCACTTTCAAAAGTTATTACTAGAAATATTCCACAATCTCCAGAAACAAGAGGGTTGAGAGCACAATCATTCACTTGGGAAGGAGAGAGAACACTGGAGACCCAGTGGGAGAAGGAGAAGGTTTGATTTTTCTAAGATACCCTAATTGTATCCTAAAAAATGATTACTGTCTAGCAGTGGAGGTAGGCACCCTAGAAGATAGATACAAGAAGTGGTGCCCCCACTCAGTGACGACTGGCTCTGTCTAAAGTCCTGGTTGGCCCTAAGATAATCATATTCTTGTCTAACAGGTTAGAAATAAAGAAAAGCCAGGAAGAAAATGGTGGAGTAAATAGAAAGAAAGATCTTTTTATGTGTAGGTTGATGGATTCGGAAGATGCTGATAAGTGCAACCTAAATATTATGACCTGTATATCAACCTACCTATCAGTGGAGGTTGGCACTCTATGGGGAAACGAGAATGGCGCCCCCACTCTGCGGCTGCTCACCCTAGCTGACCCTGTCATAGAAAACAATTAAAGGTGAGGGTCTCATTGAGGCCCAAAGGTGTTTGTGTTTTTAGACGACAAATTCATTTCATCTCCCACTGCAGCATCCTCCTATTCCAGTTGCCACCTCTCTTAGGTGCATGTATCTGTCAATTCCCATAAACGTCAGTTCCGAAATGTCTCCATTATGGTTACTCTTCATATGTCTGGCTAGAGGGGCATCTTTTTTTTAGAGAGATGTCTCTTAGGTATTCACCCACCCATTTTCTGAACTCACGTATTGTTTTCCCCACATATTCCAAGTCGAATAGACAAACTGCTCTGTAAACAATCCCTTTTGTGTGGCAGTTGATGAAATGGTATATTTGAAACACCTGGTTTGTGACATTGCTTTTAAAATGTCATCCTGTGTATATAACTGGGCATGCTATACAACCATTACAGTTTTAGCATCCTTTAAGGTTGTTCGTGAGCCAGGCTTCTTAGTTTTGGGGAACAAAATGACTGCGTACAAATCTATCACCTATGGATCTTCTTTTTTGGAAGGTTATTTTCAGATAGTGTCCGACCAGGTCCCCAATGTCTCCATCCATCCGCAAAATAGGCCAATGTTTTTTTAGAATTGATAGAACTTGCTGTGCACCATTATTAGAGGTGGTGATATATCGACATGAGGGTGACTCCTCTTTGTGTGGAGTCGGTACCAAAAATTGTGTCAATTGATCTTTTTTGTCTCGTTGTAAGCCTTTCTGAGAATGCCAACTGGGTAACCTCTATCAAGGAAGCATTCACGCAAATCAGCTACTTGTTCTTGATAATCATTCTCAGAAGAACAGTTGCATCGCACTCTCAAATATAGCCCCTTAGGCTACTTTCACACAGCAGTTTTTTGCCGTCAGGTGCGATCCGGCAGTTTTTACTAAAAATGGATCCGTTTTTTTCTCATTGACATGCATTAGCGCCGGATCGCGCTGCATGTCATTGCGTTTAGTCCGTTTTCTGCCGGATCCGTCATAGATTTTAATTCCGGCGGCCGGACAAGACGCATGATGTAACGTTTTTTTTTTCTGCCGGAAATGCCTGACAGCGTCTGATGCGGCGTGTCAGGCTAGGTCATACAATATAAGTCTATGGGAGCCCGATCAGGAATAGGACTGATCCGGCCGCCAGACTCTGTTTTCCTCATGTACGCATGCCTGGAAGCCGAACCAAGGTCTCTCTCTCTCTCTCTCCTCCGTGCCAGACATGCGTACAATACATTTTCCTGGTACAAAAGCTCATGACGGATCTGGCTAAAAACTGGATCCGGCACATCAGTTTTTTCCTATCTAAGCCGGATCCGTCTTTTTAGCAATTGGACGGATTGTGCCTGATTGCAAAAAACTGATGTGTGAAAGAGGCCTTAGGCATGCCCTTCTTCAGTGGAACAGGATGCGGACTGTCCCACCGAAGGATGGCATTTGTGGATGTAGGCTTTCTGTAGATTTTAGTATTGAGTAGTGTTGAGCGATACTGCTCGATATCTAAAAATAT
>VIAB01022814.1:31251-45026 GCA_009801035.1 Oophaga pumilio | reverse complement strand
GGGCTCGGTGCCGAGTACCCCAAAACCCTGCTATGTGCGACTCACATGCTGCTGCAAGTTTGGGCTGCATCCCTAAGAAAAAGCAACATTTATCCCTGACAACCTCTGTAATGAGAGGAAACTGGTCATTATTTATAGAACAGTAAAAACAAAACTTTGTAGTATATTCACCTCTGTGAACAAATCATCCAGACTGTGGAACGGGCTTGAGCAAGCTTCCAGCTTGCAGACAGATCCTGGGTGTGGGTGATCCCTGTGCAAACATGCACTTCCATAGATTGCTCTCTTTCTCAGAGACACTGACCGACGACGAGGGAAACACACCTGACTGACGCCGAGGGAAACACACCTGGCCGACTACAAGGGAAACGCACCTGGCCGACTACGAGGGAAACACACCTGACCGATGCCGAGGGAAACACACCTGACCGATGCCGAGGGAAACACACCTTGCCGACGTCGAGCCAGCACACCTGGCCAATTACGAGGGTAACGCACCTGACTGATTTTGAGCGAAACACACCTGGCCGACGTTGAGTGAAACACATCTGACACAATCACTGATTTCATATTCTAAACTTCACTGTAAATATTATATCTGGAATCTACTTCATTATGGGAATGTTATGGGATGATTCCTCCTTTTATGTATATATTGGAAATCAATTCTGTTTTTCTCTTCTTGTGTATGACATTATGAGCTGAAAAGGCAGCCATGACTTTTGTGTCCTTTGGCATCAGATACTCAGCTTTATACAAGCATAGGTCACAAAGTTCTAAAAACCTGTTTTGCATCACAACTACCAAAGTACGGACTCTAAGACGCATGGAAGTGCCTTGCTACTTTACGGCACAGGAAGTGCCTAGGGCTCAATAATACAGAGCTACAATGACTACATGTGCCATTGGGCAACTTCTTAGACATGAAAAATACCCATAAATCTAAATTCTTGCCTTGCTGCGTTCTTTCTATTATAGACCTGAATCTTGGTTATATTTGTCTCTCGGTTAGTGGTGTGACAACTAATATGGCCGCCATTCAAGTTCTCATCATTGTCAGTCTGACGTCTGTAATGAAATTCAATGGCACACCCAACCCCAATAGGAAGATTTGTCACTCAGGTCTCCCGGTAAGACAAGCGACCAACCCAGTCATTGACCTGAGATTTCCCACACTGAGCTATAGAACTTTTTAATGCCATGGGAAATGGTCTTTTAATAGATCCCATCCCTTTAAAATGTGTACAGCAAAACATAAATGACTACAAGGATTACATGACATCTCAGGCAAAAGAGGAAAAGCAAACATCTGGAAAAAATCTGTTTCCCAGCAGTGATCAGATCTCTGCAATTAAAGGGACAGGACATGGTATGTTCACCAGGGGAACAGACCCTTCCGCTTTACACAGACTCATGATTTGCCCAATTAACCCTTTAGTTGTACCCAATTAGTATGGACACACGGTCATGTGTGGGGCTTGTGGTTTTAATTGTATAAATGTTTGAGCAGTGAGTCTGGCATGGCTCCATGTGTTCAGGGCCGGCCTTGTCTCCCTGTGTCATGATCTGTGCCTGATAAAATGTTCCAAAGTACAAAGGAATCCTCAAGGGAAATAGGAAGAAGAGCCAAGAATTGAGCAATAAGTATTAGATGCCAAGCAGAAACTGTGACAGGCTCCCAGACACACCCGGGTTCTCATCCACACGACCTGTATACACTCCATTCAGAGTTGTAGCTAGGTTAAAGATTAAGGGTGCTGTCTGAGACCTATATCCTAATATTTTGACTTATTGCTGTACCCTTCTGGCTCATGAGGCGCCTGCCTCTCCCCCTCAGATATGCTATTTCATGCAATGCATCAGTCTGAAACACCGTATCACACAATACATCAGTCAAACACTGTGCTACACCATGTATCAGTCGGAATCACCATATCATACAATGTATCAGTCTGAAACACCATATCATACCATGCATTAGTCTGAAACACCGTATCACACAATGCATCAGTCTGAATCACCATATCACATACCATTATCAGTCTGAAACACCATATCATATCATGTGTCAGTTTCAAACACGTTATGCATTAGTCTATAACACTGTATCATACAATGCATCAGTCTGAAACACTGTATCATATCATGTGTCAGTCTGATCACCCTATCATACAATTTTTCAACCTGAAACACTGTATCATATAATGAGTCAGTCTGATCACCCTATCATACAATGCATCAGTCTGAAACACTGTATCATATCATGTGTCAGTCTGAAACACCCTATCATACAATGTATCAGTCTGAAACACTGTATGATATCATGTGTAAGTCTGAAACACCCTATCATACATTGTATCAGTCTGAAACACTGTATCATATCATGTGTAAGTCTGAAACACCCTATCATACAATGTATCAACCTGAAACACTGCATCATATCATGTGTAAGTCTGAAGCACCCTATCATAAAATGTATCAACCTGAAACACTGTATCATATCATGTGTAAGTCTGAAACACCCTATCATACAATGCATCAGTCTGAAACACTGCATCATATCATGTGTCAGTCTGAAACACCCTATCATACAATGTATCAGTCTGAAACACTGCATCATATCATGTGTCAGTCTGAAACACCCTATCATACAATGCATCAGTCTGAAACACTGCATCATATCATGTGTCAGTTTGAAAGACCATACTATACCATGCATCAGTCTGAAACACTGTATCATATCACGTGTAAGTCTGGAACACCCTATCATACAATGTATCAACCTGAAACACTGTATCATATAATGTGTCAGTCTGAAGCACCCTATCATACAATGTATCAACCTGAAACACTGTATCATATAATGTGTCAGTTTGAAAGACCATACTACACCATGCATCAGTCTGAAACACTGTATCATATCATGTGTCAGTCTGAAATATCGTTCTATACCATGCATCAGTCTGAAACACCCTATTATACAATGTATCAGTCTGAAACACTGTATCATATCACGTGTAAGTCTGAAACACCCTATCATACAATGTGTCAACCTGAAACACTGTATCATATAATGTGTCAGTCTGAAACACCCTATCATACAATATATCAGTCTGAAACACCCTATCATACAATCTATCAATCTGAAATACTGTATCATATCATGTGTCAGTTTGAATCACCGTACTATACAATGCATCAGTCTAAAACACAATATCATACCATGAATCAGACTGAAACACCATATCACGTACCACGTATCAGTCTGAAATACCATGTATTATAATGCATCAGTCTGAAATACCATATAACACCAAGTGTCAGTCTGAAACACCATACCATACCATTTATCAGTCTGAAACACCATACCATACCATTTACCAGTCTGAAGCACCATACCATACCATTTATCAGTCTGAAGCACCATACCATACCATACCATTTATCAGTCGGAAACACCATACCATACCATACCATACCATTTATCAGTCTGAAGCACCGTATCACATCACATATCCATCCGAAACAATATATAATACAATGCATTAGTCTGAAACACTATATCACAGCAAGTATCAGTCTGAAACACTGTATCGCACCGTTTATCAGTCTGACGCACCGTATCACACCATATATCACCATATATCAGTCTGAAACGCCGTATCACACCATGTAGCAGTCTGAAACGGGGTATCATACCATTCTTCAGTCTTGTCATACAACCTATCAAGCTGACAAACAATAAAAACTTAAAGCAACAGTACACTGTAAATAGCAGTACCCCCCACACACAAGCAGGAGTGGAGGCATCTCTCTTTTCAAATCCACATATGAATGACAACATGCAGCCCCGCAGAGCCATGCACAGCGCAAGCCGCCTATTCTCCATATGTTACCTGCATCTGTGTCTTTCCCTCTGACTTGTGAGTCTGCAACTGTTTTTACAAGCTAAACACAGCACAAGAATGAAAGTCAGGGAGGCATTCCTCTGCACTTACTCAGAGGTAGCCCAGCCCTGGCTCTTACATATTCAGGCTCACTCATGAATATATGCTCAGCTCTTGCATAATCAGTGTTGATCCCTGCCACCGCTTGCAATGCAGAAAACGAAATATTATGGACAAAAAAGGCAGTGCCTCAGATAGAGGGAACACAAAAATGTGGCTGGACTGCACTGTACTGAGCAAGCCTGGAACTCCATGGACAGACCCTGAGGCTGGACTCGCACAGGCAGCTCTGTAGCCAAACTCAGTCATGAATTTTACTGGACAGAAATGTATAAAGAAATGAGTTCTGACTTTTTTGCCTGCTCCCGTGCATGGGTCAAAGAAGCACAGTAATTAAATTACTTTTTGTATGTTAGACTAAGTTCACATTGCAGCCAAAGTTACATCTATGGAGTGACATCCCATCGGCCACGACAGTGATCTGTGACCACTGGAGTAATGTCTCTTAGGCTACTTTCACACATCCGTTTTTCGCCGTCCTGCGGGATCTGTCCAATATGTAAAAAGACGGATCCGGCGCAGATGATGAAAAAAACTGATGCAACGGATCCGATTTGTAGTCGGATCCGGCCTGAACTTTTGAACCTGAAAATGCCGTTTGCACGTGTTTGGAAGGAAGAGAGAGAGAGGGAGAGCGAGAGAAAGAGAGAGAGAGAGATTGACTTGCATTGTACCCCAGAGCCGGTTGCGCCGCATCCGCTGCTGTCTGGTTTTTGCACCGGACACAAAAAACGTTACAACATGCGTTGTGTCCAGCAGCCGGAAACTAAATTTGAGATGGATCCGGCAAAAACGGACAAAACGCAAGCACATGCGGCGCGATCCGGTGCTAATGCAACTCAATTAGAAAAAAACAGATCCGGCGGAAAAAAAATGGATCCTTTTTTTAAAAACACGCCGGATCCCGCCGGACGGCAAAAAACGGATGTGTGAAAGAGGCCTAACCTGCCTTCATGTGCGGCTTTTCTTTTGATTATCACTGTTCTACAGCCAAATTGGTTCAGAGACGAAAAAAGGTGAACGGATCTAATTTTGTGGTGCTGAAAATGAATATGATGCTTTACCCCTTTACCCCCCAAGCCTGTTTTCACCTCCATGCCCAGGCGAAATTTTACAATTCTGACCAGTGTCACTTTACGTGGTAATAAGTCTGGAACACTTTGAGGCTATGTGAACACGTTGAGGATTTTTCACGGTTTTTTCTATCATTAGAATGCATTCCAAATTTTTTGTGCACATGCTGCATTTTATTCCGCAAAAAAAACGCATCACGGAAAAAAACGCAGCATGTTCCCAGTGATGCATCGTGAGAATCACCCCAGATGACGTAGCGGTTTCGCATGATGCTACGTCATCTGGGGTCATTGTCGCTAAGCATCCTTGGGAACGGGAGTTGCCGGGAGCGTCGCTGTGAGGCGGGAAAGCTGCGGGGGCCGCCAGAAGGTGAGAATATCACAATTTATTATTTTAATTATTGTTTTACCAGGGATATGGTCTCCTCTCCTCCAGACCCTGGGTACCATCCGCACTTGAACCGCTTACTTTGCGCATGGTGGGCATAGCCACATGTGGAAAGTAAGCGATTTTTTTTAAAATTATTTTTAACATTAGATTTTTTTACTATTGATGCGGCATAGGCGACATCAATAGTAAAAAGTTGGTCACACTTGTCAAACACTATGTTTGACTCGTGTGACCAACCTGTCAATCAGTTTTCCAAGCGATGCTACAGATCACTTGGAAAACGCTAGCATTCTGCAAGCTAATTACGCTTGCAAAACGCTAGATTTTAGCGGGAATACGCATTACCTCTAAAATGCGTATTTCCCGCGGCATGGAGGTGCGGGATTGCCCGCGGAAATTTCCGTGGCAATTCCCGAACGTGTGCACATAGCCACTGATTCTGAAAAACTTTTTTTCATGACATATTGTACTTTATGATAGTGGTAAAATTTATTCGATATGACGTGTTTATTTGTGGAAAAGCAGAAATATGGCAAAAGTGTTGAAAATTTAGCAATTTTCAAACTTTTTATTTTTAGGCTCTTAGATCAGAGAGTTATGTCACACAAAATAGTTAATAAATAACATTTCCTAAATGTCAACTTTACATCAGCACAATTTTTTAAACATATTTTTTAATAGGAAGTTATATGGGTTAAAAGTTGACCAGCGATTTCTCATTTTTACGAAATTTACAAAACCATTTTTTAGGGACCACATCACATTTGAAGTGAGTTTGAGAGGTCTATATGATAGAAAGTACCCAAAAGTCACACCATTCTAAAAATTGCACCCCTCAAGGTGCTCAAAACCACATTCAAGAAATGTATTAACACTTTAGGTGCTTCACAGGAACTGAAGCAATGTGGAGGGGAAAAAAATGAACATTCAACTTTTTTCACAGAAATTTTAATTTAGACCCACATTTTTTTATTTTCTCAAGAGTAAGTGGAGAAAATGGACCCCAAAATTTGTTGTGCAATTGTTCCTGCGCACGCCGATACCCCATATGTGGGGGTAAAAACTACTGTATAGATGCACGGCAGGGCTCGGAAGGGAAGGAGCGCCATTTGGCTCTTTGAATGCAAAATTTTCTGGAATCATTAGTGAAAGCCATGTCGCATTTGGAAAGCCCCTGATGTACCTAAACAGTGAAAGCCCCCCACAAGTGACCCTATTTTGGAAACTGGAACCCTCAAGGAACTTATCTAGAAGAGTGGTGAGCACTTTGAACCACTAAGTGCTTCACAGAAGGTTATAACAATGAGTGGTGAAAATAAAAAATCTAATTTCATTTTCAGTTGTGTCAAGTGAGGAAGAAGAGGGTGTCATGAAGCATGTTCCTCTTACAACCTAGACTTTCTGTCAGCAACCTCCACTGAAGCACATCTTATAAAACAAAGAGAACTGAACAATCTCACTAAACATTAGTAACTGCCTAAGAGTTAGGCTGAGCTCCTAGGCTGGGCTGGCATTAGGTGAAGGCAGACCAAGCAGCTGTCTAGGACCCCCGCTCCTCCATGGGCCCCCAGCCAGTGGCATGTCACTAATAGCAGCACACCACGCGGCCGCTATGGGGCCCGTGATTAAGAGGTCGGAGACCGGAGCAGAGCCAGAAGCAGGGCAGGGAACAAGGAGGAGAGGTGAGTATTGTATATGTGTACATACAGCTCTGGCAAAAATTAAGAGACCACTGCACAGTTTTATAAAAATCAGCTTCTCTACATGTGTGGCAGCCATTCCATTCCAGTGTCGGTTGAATTGTAACTAGAGTACACCTCATTCTACTTAATGTGCTTCTGATTAGGTGATCACCTGAACCAAATCTTATTTAACGAAGGAAAGTATAAAAAACACTGCTGTGGTGTTCAAAATCCTCTTGCAATAGGGCAAGCTAGACGGCAAAACAAGTGCTAGTAATATCCCAAAAGTAATAGGAATGAAAAAATAACTTTTAACCATGCCAAAGGAGTTGAAAAGAAAAGTCTTGAGTGAGGAAAAAAAGGCTCAATTCTGGCTTTACTAGCAGAGGGATACAGTGAGCATCATGTTGCCTCCATCCTTAAAATTTCTAAGACGGCAGTCCATTACAACAAGGTCAAACAGCAGACATTGGGGACAACAAAGCTACAGACCGGCAGAGGGCGAAAACGACTCTCCACTGACCGGGATGACCATCATCTTCTTCGAATGTCACTCAGCAACATCAAGTGACCTACAAAAGGAATGGCACATGACAGCTGGGGTGAAGTGCACGGCAAGAACAGTTCGTAACAGGCTCCTAGAGGCAGGGCTCAAGTCATGTAGAGGTAGAAAAAAGCCTTTCATTAATGAGAAGCAAAGGAGTGCCAGGCTGAAGTTTGTCAAAGACCATAAGGATTAGACCATAGAGGACTGGAGTAAGGTAATCTTCTCTGAAGAGTCTAATTTTCAGCTTTGCCCAACACCTAGTTGTCCAATGGTTAGACGGAGACCTGGAGATGAGTACATGCCACAGTGTGGAATTGGGCAGGTTAATCTTTGCGAAGGACATATGAATCAAGCCGCATACAAGGTTACCCTGGAAAAACAGTTGATTCCTTCTGCTCAGGCAATGTTCCCCAACTCTGAGAGGACTGGTTTTTCCAGCAGGACAATGCGCCATGCCACACAGCTAGGTCAATCAATGTGTGGATAAAGGACCGAGACATCAAATCCCTGTCATGGCCAGCCCAATCTCCAGACCTGAACCCCATTGAAAACCTCTGGAATTTAATCAAGAGGAAGATGGATAGTCACAAACCATCAAACAAAGAAGAACTGCTTAAATTTTTGTACCAGCAGTGGCATAAGGTCACCCAAAAGCAGTGTGAAAGTCTGGTGGAAAGCATGCCAAGACACTTGAAAGATGTGATTAATAATCATGGTTATTCCACAAAATATTGATTTCTGAACTCTTCCTGAGTTAAAACATTAGTATTGTTGTTTCTAAATGATTATGAACTTGTTTTCTTAGCATTATATGAGGTCTGCAAGCACTGCATTTTTTGTTATTTTGACCATTTCTCATTTTCTGAAAATAAATACAAAATGTATTGCTTGGAAATTCAGAGACATGTTGTCAGTAGTTTATAGAATAAAACAGCAATTTACATTTTACTCAAAAATATACCTATAAGGCTGTGTTTCCATGGTCAGGAAACAGCGCTTTGGACGGAGCGGAAATTCCGCTCCGCCCAAAGCCCCGCCCCCTTCTGAACGCACGCTCATTCCGGATGTGGTCAGGAACACCTCCGGAACACATCCGGAATGACCGCAGGGCTGCATAGCCCTGTGTCATTTCCCTTGCGGCGACGCAGCGTCGCCGCAAGGGACTAGGACATGCTGCGGTCTGAAAAGACGCGCCGCATGTCTGGAAACGCAGGTCTTCCGCCTGCATGTTTTGCAGCATAGTGGAGACGGGATTTCTTGAAATCCCCTCCACTATGCTGTAACATCTGGACGCTGCGTGTTTGACGCTGCGCCAACGCACAGCGTCAAACTCGCAGCTAATCCGGACTGTTTCCTGATAGTGGAAACATACCCTTAAGAGAAAAATCAGACAAACTGACAATTTTGCAGTGGTCTCTTAATTTTTGTCAGAGCTGTATGTGTATGTATTATACTATGTGGGTGTATGTATGTGTATATATGTATATGCATTATAGTGTGTGTGTGTATGTGTGTGTGTGTGTCTGCATTGTACTTTGTGTGGGGGGTTGCATTATACTGTGTATGTGGGGGCTGCATTATACTGTGTGGGGGGCTCCACTATACTGTGTGAGTATGTATATTTGTTTCTGCATTAAACTGTGTGTGGGGGGCTGCACTATACTATGTGTGGGGGGCTGCATTTTACTGTGTGTGTGGAGGGGCTGCATTATACTGTGTGTGGAGGTCTGACCTATATTGTATGTGGGCGCTGCATTATACTGTGTGTGTGGGGGGTCTGCATTATACGCTGAGGGGGCTACATTATACTTTGTGTGTGGTGCCTGCATTATACTCTGAGGGGGTTGCAATATACTGTGTATGGGGCTGAATTATACTCTATGAGACGGGCTGCATTATACTCTATGAGGGGGGCTGCATTATACTTTATGAGGGGGCGTATTATACTCTATGAGGGAGCTGCATTATACTCTGATGGGGGATGTAGTATACTCTGAGGGGGGCTGCAGTATACTCTGAGGAGGGCTGCAGTATACTCTGAGGGGGGCTGCTGTATTCTCTGAGTGGGGCTGCAGTATACTCTATGAGGGAGGCTGCAGTATACCCTGAGAAGCCTGCAGTATACCCTGAGGGGGCTGCATTATACTCTAAGGTGTGCTGCATTATACTTCTGAGGGGGGCTGTACCCATCATTCTTCCTCAGCCAGCGTAAAGAAACTAGGGAACAAGCTTCGAATAACTTCAATATTGTCGATCACGTTCGTTTAATGGCCTGAACTTAGCGCATGTAAATACAACAGTGCTGTGTGATGGTGCAATATGTTAGCATTTGAGGCCCCACTTTAAGCTTTTGCCCAGGGACCCACTTTGTCTAAAACCATCCCTGCTCCTAGGTTCCAGGCTACAGCAGTGGAATCTCCTAGTGAGCGATATTCGGATTTCTTTGTTCCGCAACCGTGATAAAAATCTTGTCCAATACTTCTTTATGGCAGGCAATCTGGTGACATGCAAGAACATCAACAGTTTAATGGAAGCTCTGAATTTAAGTCATAATCCAGAGGAATGGAGGCTTTTCATTGATTTGTCCAAGACAAGCATAAAAGCCATTTTGTTGCATAATGGCAATGCGCTACCTTTAATTCCAGTTGGTTATGCAGTCCACATGAAAGAAACCTATGGCAATATGAAACAGCTGTTGAGGTGCCTAAACGAAGACTAACATCTGTGGCTCATCTGTGCTAATTTAAAGGTAGGTCTCCAGGATGGACACACAAAGTACTGTTGATTTTCTGTGTGAGTGGGATAGTTGTACAAGAGAATATCACTAAAATAAAATAGAGTAGCCTCTCCGAGATTCACTTCAGCCAGGGAAAAAAAATGTCCTACATCCAACAGCACTCGTCCCTCCCGCGTCTCTCCCTATAGCTAAGCAGTACTGTACAGCCACATATGAGGTATTTCTACATTCAGCAAAAATTGTTTGACAAATTTTGATGCCATTTTTACCCATTTCCTAGTATGAAAATGTAAAATCTGCCAAATGTTGGTCGTAAAAATGCAATTATTTTTTTCTTCATGGCCCAATAGTGTAAAATTCTGTGACCCACCTGTGGTGTCACTATGATTGCTGCAACCCTGGATGAATTCATTGAAAGGTGTAGTTTGTAAAATGCGGTCTCTTTTGGGAGGTTCTGCTGTTCTAACACCACAGGGGCTCTGTCAATGTGACATGGCACCCTCAAACCAATTCAGCAAAATGTGAACTAAAATATGGCGCTTCTTCCCTTCTGAACTTTGCACTGTGCCTCAAAAATAGTTTTTGACCACAGTTGGGGTGTCAACTTACTTAATAGAAATTGCACAACACATTTTGGGCTCCATTTCTCCTGCTATCCTTATGAAAATAAAAAATTGGGGCTAAAATAACATTTTTTGTGGTAAAAATTTGATTTTTTTATTTCCACGCCACTTTAGAAACTTCTGTGAAGCAGCTGGTGGTTCAATGTGCTCACCACATATCTCAATACATTCCATAAGTGGTTTTGCTTTCAAAATGGTGTCAGTTGTGGGGGTTTTCCACTGTTTAAGCACATCAGGGGCTCTAGAAACTAGACATGTCACCGGCAGACCATTCCATTAAAGTCTTGATTCTAAAACGTCACTCCTCCTTTTCTGAGCCCTGCCGTGAATCTAAACAGTAGTTTAACCACCACAATTGGGGTATCCGTGTACTAAGGAGAAATTGCATAAGCAATTTAAGGATTGAATTTCTCCTGCAATCCTTGTGAAAATAAAAAGTAGGTCTAAATATTATTTTTGTGGGGAAAATGTGTTTTTGCTATTTTCACGACTCAATGTTCTAAACTTCTGTGAAGCACCTGGGGGTTCAAGGTGCTCTCCACACATCTAGATAAGTTTCCTGAGGGGTCTAGTGTCCAAAATAATGTCACTTGTGGGGGTGTTTCCATTATTTAGGCACATCAGGGGTTCTCTAAATGCAACATGTCATCCTCTAATTATTCCAACAAATTTTACATTCCAAAAGTCAAATGGTGCTCCTTTCCTTCCGAGCCTTGCCGTATGCCCAAACAGTAGTTTTGCCCCACATATGGGGTATTTGCACGCACAGGAGAAATTGTGCAACAAATTTTGTTGCCATTTTTTTCCTGTTACCAATGCAAAAAATTAAAAAATTTGGGTCTAAAGTAAAATTTTTGTGACAAAAATTTAAATATTCATTTTTTCCTTCTACTTTCTAAAAATTCCTGTGGAGCACCTGAAGGGTTAATAAACTTCTTGCATGTGGTTTTGAGTACCTTGAGGGGTGCAGTTTTTAGAATGTTGTCACTTTGGGTATTTTCTGTCATATAGACCCCTTAAAGTCACTTCAAATGTGATGTGGTCCCTAAAAAAATGGTTTTGTAAATTGTGTTACAGCTTTTGTTATAGCCTTATAACTTTCTAACAAAAAAAACATGTTTCAAAAATTGTGCTGACATAAAGTTGACATGTGGGAAATGTTATCTATTACCTATTTTGTGTGATGTAGCTCTCTGATTTAAGGGCTGTAGAATAAGTGAGGAAGGGCGCACAGCTATATGGAAGGGTAAGAACAACAAAATACAGATATAGGAGGTGCTACGTCAGGTAGTATGCCAATGGGAGACGAAAAAGTATGAGAAAGAACTACCTGAAGAATTGTTCACCATCCAAATGGTAGAAAAACAATTTTTATTAAATCAGTACACAACCGCAAGCAAGAAAAATTAATAAAAACATCTAAAAGCATACAGGAGATCCCAGACATTATTCACACAATGTATAATGCACATGCCTGAAATAACATTACCTTACTGTCTAATGGTTAATATATCCATGCACTTTGTGGGATACTTAGATCTGGGATCTTCTGTATGCTTTTTGATGTTTTTATTAATTGTTCTTGCTTGTGGTTGTGTACTTTTTTTTTTAATAAAAATTGTTTTTATACCATGTGGAATGTGCAAAATTCTACAAATAGTTCTTACTTTTTTGACTTTCTGATTTAAGGGCATACAAATTAAAAGTTGGAAAATTGCTAAATTTTTGCCAAATTTGCCAAATTTTGCCAAATTTCCATTTTTCACAAATAAGCGCAAGTCTTAGAGAAGAAATTTTACAACTATCATAAGTGCAATATGTCACAAAAAAATATTCTCAAAATCAGTGGGATTCATTGTAGAGTTATTGTGTGGCGCCCTGTGTCTGTGTCACCACAAAATGGTCAAATATGTACTATTTTATATGTGTATTGTAAATGATGGGAGTTATCCTTTCTCTGCTGGAGACAACTGCACACACAATTTACCCCACTTCCTTACTTTGCCTGAAGCTTAGAATTTTGCAGAGATACCCTAACTGGGAGGGGAGGGGCTTAGTTAGTGTGTGAGGAAAGACAGTGTGTGAATAGAAAATGGAGAATGTTCATGGAGGAAAGACATGTGCTCTCTCCAGGGACAGTGCTGAGAAGGATCAGGGCATTAGCCCCTAGGCCATCCAGGCCTACGTCAGCGGTAGTCACTGAGGCTGAGCAGAGTCCCCGGCTGACCTGAAGTGAACTCGATTTTCGTGGGATAAAAATTAAGAAAATTTCCCACGCTCCTGAGTTCATCTCCGGTCAGCCGGGGACCCTGCGCAGACATGAATTCATTCATTCTGCAGTGGTTTACAGCCGGGGCCGGTAGCATTAGCACAGGTCCCTGCTGTAAGCTAGTTGGATATCGCTACTTTTTTATTTTTTTTTTATTACAGGAGAACAAGGGATTCAGATGGATTGGCAGCATAATAAATTTGGTCAAAAACTATGTGTAATTATTTAATTAAAAGAATTTTTAATTAATCTATGTGTGTTTTTTTTTAACCCTTTACTACAATAGGATTAATAATGGATAGTTGTCTTATTGACACCTCTCCATTGTTAACCCGGATTAATGTCACCTTTCAATAGTAAGGTGACAATAACCCATTATTACCCATGAGCCACCTCTAAAGTCAATGGGAATAGAGAGGCTAAAGGGTATGCCACACTAAGCGAGA
>VIAB01022811.1:21985-45029 GCA_009801035.1 Oophaga pumilio | reverse complement strand
TCCTCTCCCAGTTCCTGGCACGCTGCCAGCAGGCCTCTAGGAGGTATGCATAGGACGCGAGGCCGCTCCCACCGTCTCTCTTAAAGGGGCAGCGTGCATTTTTGAAAAATGTCAATCAACCAATGGCAGCGCACTAATTACTATATCTGGTCACTCCACCTTAAGAGGAGTGCCGGAGCAACGTGTTTCTATCATTGCTACATCCGGTTCTGACTCTGATCTGTCTGCGCTGCGTTAGCAGTCTCTGTGCTACGCTCATTCTATTTGTCTCCTCAGATCATTGGGATCCTGTGAACTTCACCATCTCTGCCTCCGCTTCCATTCGTTACAAGGAGCACTGCCAGAGCCCTGCAAAATGACCTGCACAAATGGTTAGAAACGGACTCCATAAGGATTGTCTGAGTGCCCGACATCCACAGATGGGAGTTGTGCTCACAGCCCAACACCGTACAGGATGCTTGGCATTAGCCACAGAACACCAGGATTGGCAAATTCGCCACTGGCGCCCTGTACTCTTCACAGATAAAAGCAGGTTCACACTGAGCACATGTGACAGACATGACAGTCTGGAGATACCGTGGAGAGCGATCTGCTGCCTGCAACATCTTTCAGCATGACCGGTTTGGCAGTGGGTCAGTAATGGTGTGGGGTGGCATTTCTTTGGAGGGCCGCACAGCCCTCCATGTGCTCGCCAGAGGTAGCCTGACTGTCATTAGGTACCGAGATGAGATCCTCAGACCCCTTGTGAGACCATATGCTGGTGCGGTTGGCCCCGGGTTACTCCTAATGCAGGACAATGTCAGACCTCATGTGGCTGGAGTGTGTCAGCAGTTCCTGCAAGATGAAGGCATTGAAGCTATGGACTGGCCTGCCCGTTATCCAGACCTGAATCCAATTCAGCACATCTGGAACATTATGTCTCGCTCCATCCACCAACGTCACGTTGCACCGCAGACTGTCCAGGAGTTGGCGGATGCTTTAGTCCAGGTCTGAGAGGAGATCCCTCAGGAGACCATCCGCCGCCTCATCAGGACCATGCCCAGGCGTTGTAGGGAGGTCATACAGGCACGTGGAGGCCACACACACTACTGAGCATCATTTTGACTTGTTTTAAGGACATTACATTCCACTTTAATTTTGTGGGTAACTCCAAATCCAGGCCTTCATTGGTTAATAAATTTGATTTCCATTGATGATTTTTGTGTGATTTTGTTGTTGCCACATTCAACTTTGTACAGAACAAAGTATTCAATGAGATTATTTCATTCATTCAGATCTAGGATGTGTTATTTGAGTGTTACCTTTATTTTTTTGAGCAGTGTGTATATAATGTGAGTTAAAAGAGCAAAAGTAGAAAAATCAAATCACAATTAGCGATACAAAAAGGTATCCTAAAATGAAGAATTATTGTTATAGGTCAGTACATCAAGACAAATTTTGCTTTCCTTTTATTTCAAACCCTTGACTGACCTTTCCGCTATTTTCTATGCTTATGTGATACCATGACATGCCCCCATTGCTCCACATTGATGGGTTTCCAGTATGAAATACCATATATACTGTGTGTTGTATTGTGTCTGATGAGTTACGATAGCTTTTTGTATCGTTACCTGTGATTTCATTATTTTTTTGCTCTTTTATTGCACATTATCTATTCATGTATTTTTATACATACAGTATACTCGGATAGCAACCATTATGTATTTTGGTACCTTTTACAGTGATAAAGATCCTGGATGGACTAAAACATTTGTGATTTAAAAGGATCTGTCTGTAGATTCCTTCAAGCTACATAAGTCCAAGCCTGGCCGCATGATGTATGTCTTTTGAAACAGTGCAGTGAAAACATTGGGCCCAATTCATCAAAGGTTTTACTCTAAAAAAAAAAAAAGTGGTGTAAAAGCTTTCAAGAGTCATACAAATTTTGAACCTCTTGGTGTTGTGGCAAAATTTTCTTTTAGTGTTATTACACCAGTTTTTTCCAGCTCCCTCAAAATGGGCAGAGCCAGGGAGCGGCGGGCGGTGACCCTACAGCTCTCTAATTAATGGCGAGCTGTGGTATTATGTATGCCAGAAATCTGACTCCAGTCCCTGACTGGAGTAAGATTTTTGTTGCAGTACACACCACACCGTTTTTGTGGAGGTTTGGACATAAGCTCTACTGGGCCCACTGAACATGGGCGAGAACATAATGTAAAAGCAGCCTTATAGTCTTAGGATGGCTTTTCAAACTATGGCCCGAGTCCTCATTTGTGTTTTTAAATAAATTTTGTTTGTGATATCAGTTTCCATGTTTTGCCCCAAAATTCTTGAAAATTACACAGGCTGGTCATGAATTTTGACACATTCAAAATTGTTTTTATTCTTGTTTTCAACATTTTTTTAATGTGACTTTTTAGTACAAAATATGTCATAAATAAACAGTAAGGTTTCTCCTTGTGGATACTGACATACCAGCCCCTGGCATGACAAGGTAAGGAGGCTTATTCACTGTGCAATGCTCATCTGGGAAATGTAATACGCAAATTGCCGCTTCAGAGAAAAAGAGGACTTGAACTCTATAGTGCCTGAGCCGGTATGTCACGCTCCACAAGGAGAAATGTTACCCATTAGGCCAGTGTCCCACTTGCAACCTCAGCCATAGCCTCTCACCTAGCCAAATCGGTTCTCATACTTTGCACTGACGAGGGGCACTAGCCCGAAACACTCTGTCTGCAAATTGAGATTCTGATTTGTCTTTAGTCCTAAGCCATATAAGTCATTAAAAGGTCGATAGTGACTTGTAGGATCGCTGCTTCCGACAGGTGGCGCTATAGAGCGCTAGCCTCCTCTCTGAAGACACAATTTGCACGTCATAAATAAAATCACTCTTTGGCGCAGGAGGACAAGGACATTCGTGACAAATTTTGCATCTTTTCAAAAAGCTGAAAATGATGACTAAGGCGAAAACAGCAAAGACCAAACTACGGCTCCAATGATGAACTAAAGAAAAAAACTGATGAATTCATGTAAAATGGACTTTAAAAACCGTCCAGATGAAAACATGAATAATGTGGTACAGTAACAATAATGTAATATTGTAATAATAATGTGGTACAGACACGAAAAGGCTGAAGACACTAATCAGAAATAAACAGGTGCAAACGCATTTTGTCACTGAGCGCTTGTTACATTGCACCCAAAGGGCATTCATTAGGGCATATATGGACACATTCGTCACATTACACATGGAGGAGTCACGTCTTGTCTTCTCCACATGACAGATACACCCGACCTGAGTGCGCAGAGAGCCCCGCACACGCAGCAGCGAGGCCACGGACATGCGCAGTGAGGGCACATGCATGGGTATGCGCAGTGAGGAGGTGTGACCTGACACATGCGCAGTGAGGACAGCGCGCCATTTTGCCGGAGTTTGAATGTGAGGTGCTGAGGCCGCTTCGCAGGAGGCTGAGGAGCGGAGCGTGGCTGTGTGACAGGTAATGGCAGCGGGGGCAATGCGGCGACCTGTCACGGCTGGAAGGCGGATTATATGTGTGTGAATCCGGCCTTGTTGCTTTCATATAAATACCGTGGAGTCATCGGGGGGCGCCCGAGCCCCTGTGTGTCCCAGTGTGAAAGCTGTTACCTAGCGGAGCACAGTGCAGGCGACGCCAGAACCCGGGGTGTCCTGCCTGCACTATCAGCACCATCGCTGTGTGTCCCCGGAGTGCTCTATTCCTACCGGCAAGTGCTCTGTACCGACCGGCGAGTGCTCTGTACCTACCGGCGAGTGCTCTGTACCGACCGACGAGTGCTCTGTACCGACCGACGAGTGCTCTGCACCGACCGGCGAGTGCCCTGTACCGACCGGCGAGTGCTCTGTACTGACCGGCGAGTGCTCTGCACCGACCGGCATGCCTGCAAGTGCTCTGTACCTACCGGCAAGTGCTCTGTACCGACCGGCATGCCTGCAAGTGCTCTGCACCGACCAGCATATGCTCTATACCGACCGGCATGCCTGCAAGTGCTGTGTACCGACCGGCAAGTGCTCTGCACCGACCAGCATATGCTCTATACCGACCGGCATGCCTGCTAGTGCTCTGCACCGACCGGCAAGTGCTCTGTACCGTCCCCTTACCGCTGCTGTGCCCTAGAGGCAAGGCGGTGCAGTTTGTCCTATACCAGTATCCTATGGTCTTCTCTTATCTCCTCCTTTGCCTGTTGCCTCCCATCTTCTTTTTGTCACTACCCACTGGTTTCCCCTCCACCATTTTGTTGCCCCCCCCCCCCGAACTTCTTGTTACGGCACCACCCTCTTGTTTTTCCCCACCTTCCTGTCATCCCCTTGTCTCACCCGCCTCCATTTTCTTGTTGCCACCACCTCATTTCACCTAGGCCCCCATCTTCTTGTTGCCAGGCCCTTGTCTCGCCACCACCACCTTCTTCTTGTCACAACCCTTTTCTTTCGCCCCACCACCTTTTTGTCGCCATCACTGCTTTCTGCTTGTTACCACCCGTTTGCTTTGCCAACACCAAGTTCTTGTAACCACTTCCTTGCTTTGCCCCACCATCTTGTTGCCACCACTTTTTCGCCCTAAAAACCTTTGTTGCCATCACCTTGTCTCTTCCTGCACCACCTTCCTTGGCACCAACTTCTTGTCTCACCATCCACCATTTTCTTGTCGCACCACCGCTTTCTGTCACCCCCCACCACCTTCTTGTGGCCAGACCCTTGTGGCGCCCCCCACCACCACCCCCTTCTTGTCGCACCCCTTTCTTTAGACCCATCTGTCTCTTCCCCTGTGTCTTGCCCCCATCACCTTGTTAGCATCTTCTTGCTACCCACCTTTTGTCCCCTTCGTGTCTTGCCCTCCGTCTTCTTGTTGCCGTACCCTTGTTTTACTCGACAACGCCGTCTTGTCGCCGTCTTCTTCTACCCTCCTTTTTTTGGCTCCTTCATGTCTTGGCCCACCTTCTTATTGTTGCCCCCATCTTCTTCCTGTTAGCCCGGTCTTGTCTCTCCACCACCTTCTTGCTGTCATCTTGCCTTGCCCCCAACTTCCTGTGTCCCCCTTATTTTGCCCCATCTGTACCTTGTTACTCTCTTTTCATGCTCCCCTGCCTGCCACTTCAGTCCTGCTTACCCATCCCCTTGCCATCTTGTCTGGTACACCCCTCCCTTATAATAGTGGTCTTGCTTTGCTCCGCTCCCCCCATGCTGACTCCTTTTCTTGTCCCCTTGTTCTGCTCCTCTGCAGCATGAGTGTAATAGATGAGAGCAGCATCGCGAGGGGTTAACGTCGCCTGCAGTCTGGGCAGGGGGTGGAACCTTCTAGTGATTGTCAACCAAACTCTGCTCAGCTCCTCCCCCTTTTCTCTGATTGGTGGAGGTGCCGCCTCCTTCACATCCCTTTGGAGCAGCTCCCTGTCAGATTGGTGGCATCTGGGCATTGCTTGTCTGTGACTGAGGCTTCACATGGAGGCTGGGGAGCTTTCCTGCAGGAGGAGCACACTCATGTGTCACATCCAAGCTGTGTGGAGTGCTTGCTCTGGTCTGGTGAGTTTGGAGGGCCGGGGGATCATTGCTGCTCTGTGTCCCCACCTCTCATGCTCCTCGGTGCCCACCACAGACCACGTTGCCCAGACCTCTCATCACAGGTATCAAGGGTTGTCCAGTTTCTGTATTAATGCATTGTATGTGCCAGAGCAGACACCTGGAGCAACCCAAACTCCAGAGTCCCTCAGCCCCTCCTGATGAGTGCAATGCTGAACAGTGACAGTCCTGTAATCTGGCAACTGATAATCCGGCTCCTTGATTCCAACACTGAGCCTAGAGGAGTAATTCATCAGATGGTCATAGTAATGACTAGACCAGGGGTCAGCAACCTGCGGCACGACCGCTCCAGGCTGGAGGCCTGAACTATCGGCACAGCCTGCGGCTATTGGGGCATGGTAGGAGCTTGAATTCAGGGTCTGCACCCTCATTTGAGTATTGGGGACCTTTTTTCTGATTTCTGCCCTAGTGGTGTCATAATTTTGGTTTCTTCAGGCAATGATCAGCGCTTGCTGGGGGTGGTGCTCGCTCTCTTAAAGTCTAACCTGTCACTTTACATGTCAAGCCTCTTGCATCAGATTTGTATTTCTTGCAGGTTGTGATTTCTACTAAGATTCCTGTAGAATAAGGAACGAAGTGCATCACGAGTAAAGGTGAGTGAGAATCTCCACCACAGATCAGCATCACATGCCGTAATATTCTGGCGTGTGCGACCACCTGTGGGGCCCTGTTGTACACCGGCAGTATACAAACCATCAGAATATTAGTTCTTAGTAGTTGCTAATTTTCTTCAGTCGGGATTTATTGATCAAGGATCGGATGACTGACTAGTTATCACCAGTCACCAGTTCCAGGAGAGTGGAGGGTACAACTGGGGAAAATTTTGAGAACCCACACCTACTGTATCTTGACAGTGGTCCATTGGGAATAGCTTGGTAGGTTTCTCTGTCCACTTCTATGGAAGTTCAATACATTTTCAAGAACGTCCTAGCCTTTTCAGTTTCATGAAACATAAAGTGATCTGCTGGGTTCTAGTAGCATAAAAAAAGCTCAATCTGTATTAGTCCATAGAACATACCTTTACAAGGGACTGTCAGGTATGGGCCTTGTTACGTACATATGAGTAGGCTGGAGCCGTGCACGACTTTTTAATCATGTCCTGATTTTGGCAATGTCATTTGATTTCACCATTTCAGCATTTTTAGGTTTTGCAACCATGGAGTTGAGTGACGCCAACCTGCAGGCCCTGACTGAGTATCTGAGAAAGACACTAGACCCGGACCCTGCAGTGCGTCGGCCAGGTACATCCAATGTGTGGCGTCCATCACCAGGCTGTGACCGAATACAGCTTGGAGAGATTTCCTGTTCTGAAGAATCCACCTTTACTTTCTAACGTCCACAAATAAGTGGATAGAAACCCTCATAATAATCACATTCACGCGTCGGCTCCTACAGCCTATATTGCATTATTTCCCTGCCTGCAGCCTCTATAACA
This sequence comes from Oophaga pumilio, assembly GCA_009801035.1. Classification (NCBI taxonomy): domain Eukaryota; kingdom Metazoa; phylum Chordata; class Amphibia; order Anura; family Dendrobatidae; genus Oophaga; species Oophaga pumilio. The sequence goes on along the minus strand of VIAB01022811.1, from coordinate 38,001 downwards.
CATCTTATTAGTGTATCTTGTAATGACTGGTCTTCATATTGCACCCACCATATGATGCTCTAATAGGCCTCTGCTAGTCATGTGAAACGGCAGCTTCTCTGGCTCATGGAGGGTGCTGATTAGTGTACGGAGGGTTATATTTGTAGCTGCTTGCATACCTCTACTAGAGGGTCCCTCTTATGTCCCTTTTACTACATCATTGCCACAGGGAGTGTTTTGCTTTATATAATTCATAGTTGTGTGTGGCGGTAGCACCTCCATCAGTATGGATATACTGCGCATGTCTTGGATGTACTTTGTTTATCTTTTCCATTTTTTTGTATTTAGCTGAAAAATATCTGGAGTCTGTAGAAGCAAACCTGAACTACCCCCTCCTGCTGCTCACCCTGGTGGAGCGATCCCAAGATAACGTCATCAAAGTGTGCTCCTCCGTAACATTCAAGAACTACATCAAGAGGAACTGGAGAGTGGTAAGTATATAGTACCTCAACTATCCACCGCTCTGTTGTCGACTGGTCGACTGCTATAATGACAGGACAGTTTGAAAGCTGGTATATTTTATTGGCTGCACATTGAGTGCTATATCCATTGTGGTGACTGCAGTGTAAAAACTGCTTTGTCTACTGTAGGGACAGCGCAGACACAGAGGCTTTGTCCACCATAGGGATGGCGCGGTAACAGCGCCTGTCCTTACAGGGAATCTGTCACCAGGATTTTGCAATGAGATTTGAGAGCAGCATGATGTAGAGGCAGAGACCCTGATTCCAGTGATGTGTGACTTATTGGGCTGCTTGTTGTAGTTTTGACAAAATCAGTTTTCTCTGCTGCAGTTCTCTAATGCTGAGCTCTGTTGCACCGCCCACACCCCTGATTGGCAGCTTTCTGTGTACACTGTTCATAGGCAGAAAGCGGCCAATCAGCGGTGGGGGTGGGGTTACAAAGCAGTAATGTAGTAATGAACTGCAGAGTAAATAATGATCTTATTGAAACTACAACCAGCAGACCAGTAAGTGACACAGGTCTCTTCCCCTACATCCTCCTGCTCTTTGATTACATGGTAAAAACCTGCTGACATATTCCCATAATTGTTTTTTTTTTTCCGGTTCAGATTGAAGATGAACCAAACAAGATCTGTGAAGCGGACCGTGTGGCCATTAAAGCCAACATAGTAAACCTCATGTTAAGCAGCCCTGAACAGATCCAGAAGCAGGTGTAGTACTTCCGAGCCTCCTCATGTTCTGTGGGATCTTTCTGCACCTAAGGTGAAGCTTCTGCTAAAACTCTTTAATGCCATCTTCTTTTATAGCTAAGCGATGCCATCAGTATCATAGGACGGGAAGATTTTCCTCAGAAATGGCCAGATTTGTTGACTGAGATGGTAAACCGTTTCCAGAGTGGAGATTTCCATGTCATCAATGGTGTCCTACACACGGCTCATTCCTTATTCAAGAGGTATGGAGATGAACCACTACCTACAGCACTGAGGTGTCTGTGACCGCTGCTGATTTCTTCTCCTTGTGACAGGTACCGCCATGAGTTCAAGTCCAGTGAGCTGTGGACAGAGATTAAACTAGTGCTGGATACCTTTGCTTTACCTCTCACCAACCTTTTTCAGGTAATGGACACTATCTCTTCTTCTACAACACATTAGGTGGCTAAATTTGTGTTCTCCATTCATTGCCAACGTGGTGTGGATTTACACTTATTGTCTGCTCTTTTCTCTTCCAGGCAACCATTGGTCTGTGCAATACTCATGCTAATGATGTCAGCGCTTTAAAAGTCCTCTTCTCCTCTCTCATTTTGATTGCCAAGTTGTTTTACAGCTTGAATTTTCAGGTATGGAATTGTAATTACGGTCATTTGATGGTTCAGGATGCTTATAGGGAGGATTCATATCCTGAACACTGAGCTCATTTACCACGCGTCCTTTACATTTTGTACGGACGGATCCGTTTGGTAGATTTTGACTTGACTGTAGTCTTAGAAGTAAATACCTACATAAATCCCAAAAGGTCAACAAAGCAAAAGCAAGCATATAGACACAAAAATAAATGTGCAATGTGCAAGTGCAAACACCAAAAATTCAATGCATATTTACCAGCAATCAGGAGCCCGGGTGACCCACCACACCCGACGCGCGTTTCGCAAGAAACGCGCGTCGGGTGTGGTGGGTCACCCGGGCTCCTGATTGCTGGTAAATATGCATTGAATTTTTGGTGTTTGCACTTGCACATTTATTTTTGTGTCTATATCGGTATGTGTACTATTAGAGGTAGTATATCCCACATGGGACTGATTAAATGATGTTGCTACCATCATAGTCCATACCGCTGCATTATATGTTTCTTTTGTATACTTTATTCATTTCAGCATTAGGTTTGTCTGGTTTTCCCACCCCATTCTTGTGGCTTTGTGGCTTGCTGCCTTTTATATGTTTTAGATTACTGTTCAATAAACATTTATACTTTTATAGTAATTGGTCTCTTCAAAGTTCCTTTCGGTATAGTGTAGTCTTAGAAGGATATACGTGTCCCTTTATAACATGTATGTAGCTAAGAATAGCATATCGTCACACACTCTAATTAGGATTAGAAAGTGGCGCATGTGTAGGCCTGTAAGATATATACACTTTTTTTTTTTTTTTTTTTTAAGAATTAGTGCAAATCAATTTGCAGGACACATTTTTAAACTGTAGCCTCTGGACGGGAGCCCTGAATCCAGTCTCCTACTTGACATCTGTGACTCTTCTTTTGATTAGCCGGAATGGTGTTACATCATTGCTGTGGTAAATCAAGAATACCTCGGCACTCAAATGAGTTGATGTATAGTTTAATGGAAGCTAACATGCATCAAAAATTCTGTACAAGTAGTAAGGCGTCATCATTGTGGTGTGACATTGCGCCTGGCCATCTGTTCAAAAGAAGAACTGTGGATGCTGTCAAATAATTGTTGGTTCTCAGGGCTCCTGTCCAGAGGGCACAAATTACTGATGTGGCCGATGGACCAGATCCTGCGAATTGATTTGTGCCAACTTTTTTTTTCATACATTTACTGTTTTGCTCTTTAGGATCTCCCCGAGTTCTTTGAAGATAACATGGAAACCTGGATGACCAACTTCCACAGTCTTCTGACCCTGGACAATAAGCTGCTCCAAACAGAAGTGAGTTGTGGATGACTCCGCATCAGTCTTCAGATAACCCTCACTCTTCCCCGTAACGAGATTCTGTGCCTTTTGTATTGCAGGATGAGGAAGAGGCCGGGTTGCTGGAATTGCTGAAGTCACAGATCTGTGACAACGCTGCTCTATACGCACAGAAGTATGATGAAGAATTCCAGGCCTACTTGCCTCGCTTCGTCACTGCCATATGGAATCTGCTGGTGACCACTGGTCAGGAAGTTAAATATGACTTGGTAAGAATTCACATTTTCCTGCAATGTATCCATGCTGAAAATATGATCCATTGAAATGTTCTTGTTTCAGCCTTTTGATGTGGATGGTCGACCTTGTGTGTCGTTTTTGTAGGTACACCCTTACTGTGCATGATGTGTTCCCCTCAGGGAAGTGCTTGTGATAACCTTGTCATACAGATGATGCTTTATACCCACTAACACTCTCTTTATCATCCTAGCTGGTGAGCAACGCCATCCAATTCCTGGCATCAGTGTGTGAGCGCCCACACTACAAAAACCTGTTTGAGGATCCGAGCACATTGACCAGTATTTGTGAGAAAGTCATTGTCCCCAACATGGAGTTCAGAGGTAAAGATTTTGTCATGTCTTATAATTGAATATCTAAAATGGACTTGTAGTTTCAGAAAACTTCTAGCATGTCATCAGTTTTGATCTAATGAGGGTTTGGTTACTGAGATCCCCACTGAATAAGGGGGCAGAAGCACTCTGCCAGGTACACTGCCCCCTTGGCTGTTTGACTGCTCCTCGGAGACCATAGTAGTGCAAACTTATACCTAAGACCTTATACACCACTAACCATGCCTCTGCTAGTGCTCAGCTAGAGGACTTCAGCCCCTTCCTCTCCAGAAAGTCCTCAATTCTCCTGCATCCGCTATCCAGTTCTGTATTGATATCTGCCTATCAACACCATGTTTATAGGCCCTGGCAACTAACACTTTTCCCAGTGAGCTGTACCTTTTTTTCTCAGACCCTAGGCTCAATTTTAGGCCGGGATCACACATGCGACGAAGTCGTCCGACACTCACGTGAAATCCCAGCTCTGGCGCCGGCACTTGGGAGTGGAGCGAGCGGCTGCATAGAACTACATGATCCCGGCCTTAGTATAGTTGTCATAGATCTGCTGCAGTGTTTGTTTGTTGTTTTTTTTCTTATCACTTTCAAGTGAGTTATTTCCACGAAGTGCACACTTATGTACTTCACATTAGTGTTCTCCCCACATTCATTTCTTAGTCAATTTCCTGCTCTATTTCCTAGGGATTTGACCTTTTAAGGGTTCTCTTCCTCCTTTGTATTCCCCCTAAGCCAGTCTCTCCTTCCTTCTGGTAGCTGCAGCCTAGACATTTTTGGGGTTTGCTCTTGGTGTTGTAGGGGTGTCCTCCTGGGAGCCCTATGGCCTCTGTAATTGAACCTCTCCTTCTGACTTCCTCATCGTGGGGCGCCTTGTTGGCAGAAGGCCCTACTTCTTGAGTCCCCATCTTTTCTTGGCGCAACCCTTGTTTCGAAATTAGTGAGATAATCCATCTCTGGACTTGTCCACTTTGCTCTGGATGTGTCGAGACCTGTCTTTTTTTGTGTTTTTAGTGTTTTGCCTGGGGAGCAATCTCTTCTCGCCATCGTCACCCCTTCTGTTACTCTCAGCCATTTCAGGGGGCAGATCTCCTGCCCACTCTATTATTGCTAATTTAGGAGCACATCTCTGCTGCCCACTGTTCCCTAGAACCATAAGGGCCTGTGAACTCGTTGCATATTTGTTGCTTTTTTCCTGTGGAGATCTGTCACAAAACCTGTAAGGTTTCATGATGCCAGTAAAGTGAGTTGTGACTTGCAAATTTGGTTCATTTTTAAATCTGCAGCACGTCAATTATTTCAGCAGTTTTGCTGCAGATTTCACCCGCTCAAAAAACTCATGTAAAAAACATGGCTGCGTTTTTCCTGCCAAGAGATGCAGAAATTTCTGCACAAAATACTTAACGCATGCAAATACCCTAATAGTCTACCTTCGCTTCTCCTAGACTTTCTTTAGCCCCAGAATGGTTTAGGTTTAGGTCCCTGAACCAGGCCTTAGCTATCCTAACCACACTTTCTCAGTATATGGTTGAGTCTCTAGTTGAGAGTTTGTTATCCCCGGTTGCTGACCAGTCAGGTCCCTTCCTAGCCCTTTTAGCATCCTTGAACCTCTTACAAAATAGAGCGACTGCAGATGAGACTGCTCCCTAAATATTTGTTCGGGCCATTAGTGTCTGCCAGATGGTTACTGTAGCATTCTCATGTACTGACTCTTCTTGTAATCCTTGATGGCCTGCTCCTCTGCGACATTTTCAAAATGGGTTAGGTTTGAGTTCGGGGAAGCCTGCTGGTCCAACAGCAAAGCTATTCCGTTTTGGGTCACCACTATGGTAGGCCCTGTTGTCTCTGTGATCGACACTTGCTGCACCAGGCTTCCCTGCTGGCAAGAGATACTTTTTCTCTCTCTCTCTCACTCTTCCCTCTCCTGCCATGTCTGATTCCGGAGACGATCACACATTCGAGCCAGGTCAACCACCCAACGTTAGCTTTTTTCATGCATTGCCTGAAAGCGTAAGTTTCCTTGCGGCCAGCCTGTGTCTACCCTCTATTTATGAGCCTGCAGCCGCAGGCTGGTTGGGAGGGTAGCGTGCTTCCCCCTGAATGGCAATAGTTTCTCCCAGTCCTTTGTTACCCTTCATTTTACCACCTCTGGTAATCTGACCAATTACCGGGGTGAGTCAGAACCACCAGATGAGATCTCCTAATATGGTGGATTTTGCTGGCGTACCAGGCAGCTGCGAACGGACTCTTCTTCCAGGTCACATTCCCTGACTGCCTTTCTTGGAGCTTGTTCTCTCCATCATTCCTCTTTTGAGGCTTACTCCCTCAGAGAGGAAGACTACTTTTTGATTCTGACTCTGTATCTGGACACTAACCAAGTTGCAAGAAAAAAAATGTTCTTCTCCATCCCAGGTCCAGCATTGTGTCCTTTGTTGCCCCAGTCTCTGTTGTCTGGCTGCAGTGGTGACTGTGACTTCAAGTTAAAAGCACTGCAGCCAATCACAGAGTTCAGCGGCTCATCTAATGTAAATGGCACAAGCTGCTGAGCTCAGTTATTGGCTGCAACGCCTTTGATGTGACTTCTGAAGACGAAAAGCCCATTAGGTCATGTTGGTTCCTGGTTGCTGCTTGTTACAGAATTTTGGTCTCCTCCTTCCTTTGGCACAAAGTTGCCTAATGTCTGAGGAGAGGGTACAGCTCATGGGCAAAGCAAACACTATTTTTCCTTCCTCATGCCAGGCCATGGTCTTATGTCCCCTAATGTATTTAATAAGAGAACTTTTTTTACGGTGAGTAGAAAATTCCAACACTGTCGTTGAAAGGGAGGTTTGCTGGCCTCGTGTGTGAGGCCTCTTGTGTAATTGTGTCTTCTGTGTTGCAGCTGCTGATGAAGAAGCATTTGAAGATAATTCTGAGGAATATATCAGGAGGGACCTGGAGGGATCTGGTAATGTGAACACATATTTATCAGCATCTGACGGTTCATAATCTGTTTGGTTTCGTAGGCCAGACTGTCATCTGGTATACGAGCAAGAAAGGATCCTCAGCTCAAGATAGAGGCTTATCTATACCTAGAAGAGATTTGACTTGTGGTGTATCTTATGGATATTCCTTAAATGTCTGCAATGGACATGTAGTTCTTAAATGATTCGCCATGTTGGTAGAACACATCTTTATTATTGATAAAAACATTAAGAATTAATAGAGACAATATATTTTAATGTAAAAACATTTTCTTAAATTATTTTTATCCCCAATTTCATACATTTTGTTATTGGGTTTCATTTAAAAAAGTCAGCGTTTTATCTTCTATAGCTTCTGTGTTGATCTTTCCTTTAATTGCTGGATGCCAAATGACTTCACTTAACTGAGAATCTGTTAGTCAGCTCAATACGACGGTCTAGCGCAGTGTTTCTCAACTCCAGTCCTCAGGACCCACCAACAGGTCATGTTTTCAGGATTTCCTTAGTATTGCACAGGTGATGGAATTAATGCTTGAGCAGGTGATAAAATTATCACCTGTGCAATACTAAGGAAATCCTGAAAACATGACCTGTTGGTGGGTCCTGAGGACTGGAGTTGAGAAACACTGGTCTAGCGGGAGGAGATTGTAATTCTTATAGCCTTTTATTTAACCCTGTAGAAGCCAAAGAGCGCAAAATTTTTAATGAAATCAAATTGCAAAAATGATTTTAGCCCAAAATACATGCATGTAAGAAAGACATTAAAAAAAGTCCCTTTTAAAATGGAGAACTTTTTTAAGATGACTGCTAATGTGATGCATATATAGGTAGACTCTCTTTGATTTACCATTGCAGATGAGTCTGGGTATTTCCCGCCAACTAATTTTCTTTTTTTCACCTTGTTCCAGATATTGATACCAGACGCCGCGCTGCTTGTGATCTCGTCCGTGGTTTGTGCAAGTTTTTTGAGGGTCCAGTCACCAATATCTTCTCGTGTTACGTCAGCTCCATGCTTCAGGAATACGCCAAAAACCCATCTGTCAACTGGAAGCACAAAGACGCTGCCATCTACCTAGTGACGTCACTGGCATCAAAGGCCCAAACGCAGAAGGTCTGATGGAGACATGATCCTTTGTATATGTGTGGCACTCCTCTGCTACAGCACGCCCATGTATCTATAGTTTGTATATAGTCAGTCATATAGTGGAATATAGGCCGTAATCACTGAGCTGGCTAATTTTTTCAATGCAGGGCTCTGATCCAGCTGTACTCATAGTCCAGTCACCCACAATATCCATATTTCTCTCCACAGCACGGTATAACACAAGCTAATGAACTCGTCAACTTAACAGAATTCTTCATCAATCACATCCTTCCGGATCTCAAGTCTGCAAACAGTGAGTAATATGCGTGGACATGTAAGCTTGACCAGTGCAGTATCTAATGAGAACCGTCATAATGGACTGTTCTTGGTCCATGTTTTATAAGCTGTATTCTGGATTCTTGGACTTAAAGCAGGGGACATGTCGTTATTAATCCTGTGTTGTTAATCCCTTCATGACCACATAATGTAAATTTACATCATATGTGTGCAGGGGGTGTATGGAGCGTTGCTGTGTTACGCAACTGGTACCCGCTTCTTACAGCAGCGATAAGTGCTAGTTCCCATCACTGCTGTTTAACCATTTAAATGACACTGTCAATGGCTGACACCAAAATCTAACCAATGCAATACTAAAGGGCCTTCGTCCCTACCATCTTTAATCTCCCGTGAAGCCGGCTGCCTGCTGCGTTTTATAGGAGATTATTTCTACTGCAATAATGTAATAAGTGATCAAACGTTTACAGTTTCAAGTTCCTTTAACGAGAATAAAAAATCCAGATTAAAACATTAAAAAAAAAGTTCTGTCACTCTCCTTTTACCAATTTAAAAAAAAAGGTTTTTCTTCAATGTTCTGATTTTTTTTTTACCTTTTAAAAGTAACACTAAATTTACAAGTTTATCACCATAATCATTCTGACCTGGATATGTCAACTAGTTATTTTTACCTTGCATCTAATACCCTAAAAGCAAAGCACAAAAAATTGCATTATATTTTCACGTTTTAGCCTTGTTTTTTTTACCTGTTTTTCATCCCATTACATGGTAAAGTCCACCCCATTATTTAAAACTGCAAACTCGTTCTGTAAAATGAAAAACAACTTGATACGGCTATGTCTATGGAAAAAAAACAATATGACGTGGAAGAATGGAGGTAAAAAAATGAAAATGTTCTCAGACGGGAAGGGGCTGTGTAACTGTGGTGTATGTTACCTGTCTGGATCCTTCTAATCTGTACTCATTTATTTATTTTTTCCAGTTAATGAATATCCTGTGCTGAAAGCCGATGGGATCAAGTACATCATGTTCTTCAGGAATCAGGTAACTTTGTGACGCTATCACCCCTATTACAGCTCCTTTAATTGATCTTGGTAATTCAGAAAGATTGTAAATATGTTGTGCAGCATAATTTGTGACTTTTTACAGCAGAAAAATGGCTTAATGCCATCTTAAACTCACTATAGGAGTGATTTGTGTTCCTGACATGTAATGAACGGGTGTTGAGTGGCCTCCCAGCAGACACACTCATATCTTCTGTATTTTGCAGGTTCCTAAAGATCAGCTGCTGGTGGCAATTCCTTTGCTGATCTCTCACCTGCAGGCAGAGAGTATTGTTGTGCACACATATGCAGCTCATGCCCTGGAGCGATTTTTCACCATGCGAGGAGGTGCTGCCAACGCCACCCTGTAAGCTCTGCTGTCTGTCAGTCCTTGTGTGCCCCTCCTGTGACAGAGTTTTTTCATCAATGTGCGGTGCTGGTGAAATATGTAAACGTCTGTCTGCGATCAACACGGCTGACGCTTTGTTTCTCTGAGAGATGGGCTGCTGTACAGATTGGTCTAAGGGGGGAGAGGGTCTGGCACCAGCTTTTTCCTTTCTCCCCAATTGTTTACTGTGGGAGTGTTCTGTGTGTCAAATACGGGGTCTTCTGTTCTATAGGTCAGATTCCTTGTAGTGAGAGTAATTTAAAGTGCAATATGGCGTTTCTATCCCCAGCATCTCTGCCGCTGACATGTTACCTTACACAGAACAGCTTCTGTCAAATCTGTTCAAAGCGCTCTCATTACCTGGTTCCTCTGAGAACGAATACATCATGAAAGGTAAGCGGTGAGTGAGCACTAGGAGAAAGGCACATGTCACCTCTGTACTTGTGGCCCTTTGTGCTGTTTTGGAGCACTTCTGTGACAGCTGCATGCAGTAGTCATTGGTGGCCAGCAAAGCCAACCTGCCGTGCACTAATTAATGCCATACTCACTCTTTTATCTTCTTTTGCTCTTTCCAGACTATTTCCGATTGGCCATGGTTCAACACCTGGTACACCCACTGATCAGCTGTTATTTGTGTCGATGACAGACGCTGGTCGGAAGTACTCTTTGCGGAGCTGCTCTGTCTTCTAATAATGGCCAAGGCCTGGTACTGCGCATCTGCCTCCTCTTTAAATCAATAGGAGGCTGATGTGTAGTACCCTGCTGTGGCCACTAACAGAAGATGGAGCAGCTCGGCAAGTGACTACTGGCAGCTGCTGACACAGATAACAGCTAATCGGCGGGGTGGCAGGTGTCAGCCGATCAGACATAGTTGACCCTTCCTAATAGGTTATCAATGTAAAAGTAGTGGATAACCTCTTTAAGGTTGCCCAAACGTAGTTCCAACATATTAAATTAAAGTGGCTTTTGGGTCTGTGCACATAGTTTTTTGGAGGCTGCTAAAAACGTGGCGGCAGCAGAATGCATGTGGTGCCCACTTCATTACGTCTTCCATTTGCTTTTCTGCCAGCAATCATGAGAAGCTTCTCCCTGCTGCAGGAGGCCATCATCCCGTACATCCCCTCTGTCATCCCACAGCTGACGCAGAAGCTGCTTGCTGTCAGTAAGGTGAGTGGCCATGCATGGTGCTGCTCAATGACAAACCTGCTCATGCACTGGACTTAACTATTGTTTTTTTTTTTCATGTTCGTAGAATCCCAGCAAGCCGCATTTTAACCATTACCTATTTGAGTCCATTTGCCTCTCGGTAAGGATCACATGCAGGGCCAATCCAGCTACCGTTTCCAGCTTTGAAGAGGCACTGTTTATGGTTTTTACAGAAATACTCCGAAATGATGTGCAAGGTGAGTGTTGAATGATGGCTCCTGACACTGGACGGATGAATGAACATCTTGCGTAAAGAGTCTGTTAAAGGCATTGCCTGATAAGTTAGTGGGGTTGTGTGGGCAAAATTATAAATTTACCTTTAGCATAATTGGAAAAAAGCACTATTCTTACTGGGATCCATCAACGGCCGCCCTGTTGTCTGCATTAGCACCGTCAGGAAGTCATCGCCGTTCAAAACAGGAGCGGGATCGCTGGTAACAGTGATTGGTTGCCGTGGTCAGGTGTCTAAAGCGTTGCCTGTGACATGCTGCTGAACACACATGACCACTGCAGCCAATCACAGATTCTGGCGGTCCTGCTGTTGTGTTGAACGGAGACTACTATCTGCCCTTGTAAATGCAGAGCATGTGGCTGCCTTGGTTAAATCCGGTAATGTTAGTATGGCTTCATTTTTATTTATTTTATGTTTTCTTTATTAACTAAGGGAATAATAAAATGTTAATTGTGGCTAGACAACTTCTTTAACAAAACTTGCTAGTCGCAGTGATGCTTGAAAACTAATCAGCCATAATCAGGTAGTTTAATCCCTGTTTATCTAGCCAAGGCAACTCCGCTTCCCATTCTTCACCTGACCATTGAGTCCTGGGATTTGTTGCAGCAGTCAGGTGACTTGGGGTTAGCAAGTTTTGCTTTAACACTGGAAATTTTTAATCACTGAGGTTTTCCAGTTTTATTTTATCATCACCTACTGGATTTTTCTCCTGATTAATGTGCCTCCATCCAGCCTTTTGTAAAGTTAAGGTTCTGCAACTATGTTGTAGACTGCCTTTCACACTAAAAACATCTGCTTGCTGTAAGTGGTCTTGAGACTGGGAATGTGTTGCTCACGTGGGTGTGTATAGTCTCGGCCATAAGTTTGGGCACACCTGTTGATGCAATGTTTTTTGTTGTTGTAATGTGCACATTGTAAGTTCAGACATAAAGGCTGCAAAACCACAAAGATGTTAAAATCATAATGAGTTAAACCTTAGATTACTCACACTGCCCCCTCCTTATTACTCCGACAGCTTTACACTCCCTTAGCATTTTCTCCTCTAGTTTCATGAGATATGACCTGGTATGGCTTCCAATGAAGAGTTATTTCCTGACAAGAGTTCATTTGTGTAATCATCGGCCTTCAGAATGTGTTTGCGATCATCAGTTGTGTTCTGCAGATGCAGTCTTGGCACACAGCTCCGTACAATGCTGAACCATATTCCACAACTGCTCTGCGCCAGAACATGTCAATAACAACTAAGTAAAGTGAAGAGACAATTTGCATAATTAGCATATTTCCCAGAGGAGCATTGCGGCTTTAAGTCTCCTCATCTGCATGCTTAGCATGTTGATCTCCGCAAGGAGTGACGATATTTCTTGGACAATGGTCTGACGCCTCTCACACAGCCAAACCAGATCTCCGCTTTGCACTGACGAGGGGCTGAACCCCGAAACACAGTGTCTGCAAATTGAGATTCTGGTTTGGCTATTATCCTAGGTCATGTGATAAGGCTCGTTAAAGGGTCGACATTGACTTGTAGGATTGCTACCTTCCAAAAGGTGGCACTAGAGTTCTAGCTCTCTTCCTCTCTGAAGAGACAATTTGCATAATTAAAGTGAAACAGGCCTTCATTAGTTTTAAGATATGACGGTCAGTCAGTCTGAAAAATTGCTAGAACATTGAAGGAATTCTCAAATGCAGTCATGAAAACTATCAATCCCAATGATGAAACTGGCTCTCATGTGGACCATCCCAGGAAAAGAAGACCAAGAACAACCTCTGCTGCAGAGGAAAGGTCCATCACAGTTACCAGCTTCAGAAACCACACTCGCATCATCTCCGATAACAGCCCTCATAAATAATGCACAGACAAATTAGCAGACACATCTCAACATCAACTGCCCAGATGAGACTGAGAAGACTTTTATTGTCAAATTGTTACAAAGTAAACAATACTGAAGACCACAAACAAGAAGAGACTTCTTTGGGCCAAACAACACAAGGACTGAACATTAGATCAGTGGAAATCTGTCCTGTGGTCTGACGAATCAAATTGAGAGTTTTGGTACCAACCACCATGTCTCTGTGACATGCAAGCAGGTGAGTGGATGGTTCCTTCATTTGTGGTGCCCACCTTGAACCATTGATGTTGACAGTGTTGGTCGTTTATTCCAAATTGAAGGCACGCTACCCAGAATGATTACCAAAAGGACAATGTCCCAAAACTCACCTCCAGGCGATGTAAGGGCTATGTGATCAAAGAGAGGGATGGAAGCTGTGTGGGATGGCATGGCCTCCAAAAGCTCCTGACCTCAACCTAACTGAAATGGTTTGGAATGGGTTGGAAGCAGGAGATAAAGGCACTGGAAAAGTATATTAAAATCGTCCCCAAGGGATTGAGAATTAACATTTGTCCCTTTCCTTGTACCACGAGTCCCCAATTACTGACAGCCTGGTACAAAGAATCAGTTGAGTCCTCAGTGAGGTTTAGAAATCTGCTCATTGAAGAGAAGCTCTCATTTGAAAATTTGACTAAAAACTGAATGAGCAAAATGAGAAACTGTTGAAGTATAAATTGGATCCCGACTTCAACAGACGGGAAAATATTTTACAAATATCAGTGGAAAAATTACAGTCCCTGATAAAGGAAACTAAGACATACACAATTTACCAGGGATCTGGCAGAATTTAAAGAAAACCGTGCTTACAATTTCACAGTTCCATCGTCAGCTGAAGCACTATCATGGGACGCTGATACGTCAGATACAGAGAGTGGGGAAGTGTACTACAGGGCTAACCCAGATGGAGACTAGCGGGAGGTCTCAGCAAACAGGTGGAAACATGGAGAGACATGTTTATACCATCCATTGGAAACAGGTCCTCTTCATCCTCCGCCTCAAGTTCTTTTTTTATAGAACAGAGAGCCCCAACAGGCTACGACCAGAGACAAAGACATTTAGCACACAGGCAAATTATTAATCTAACATCCTATAAACTAAATAAGGAGGCGTCTGGAGTACTACAGAAAGAGATGAATTTCGTTCCAACCAACGATTACAACTGCTTTGGGAAGGTAAAGGATCTTGACGTTTTTGGAAGAAATCTAAAATGAAAATTAATCTTTCAAAATCATAATAAAGACAAATCTCATCAACGTTGGCTCTCGGATGAAGACATTGAGAGTTTCCAAGTGTTAAGGTAGGATCTAAGTGACCCTTCACGGTTGACCTAGTGATTTCCAAATTAATAAACAGAACGTTGCTAGCAACAGAAAATGACCAGACGGAGACGTGTTTCTGTCTGGGAGAATCAAAGCAGATTTCTATCCCATATATTACATCATCTTTTATAATATTTAGTGAGCTTGTACTTCAACCAATAGTATAAAACTACACCTACAACATTTAACCAATGAAAATACAAGAAAATTGACCTATAACAATACAAGAAAATTAACCTATAAGAATACAAGAAAATAGGAAACTACATATATGGTCATATCCACGTGACCATAGAAGCGAACAATAGTATCTTATATCTTGTCCAAACTGGAGCGGTCTGGTTTTATTACAGCCCATGACCTTTACTCTACTTCTTTATAACGGCCAGGAACTATAGCCTTGTTAAGTAACAGAATTTATCTCATAAACCACAAGATGGAGTTACAAACACAAAACGGAACATTCAGTTTTGATCTTTCTTAATTTAGTCCTTCACACAAGCACTTTTGGGACTACTGCAAAGAGAATAAAAAATGCGCAGATGAGGGTCCATTTACCGACTTAAAACATAGTATCTATTGATATATTTTTGAAAGTGGTGGTGTAAAATTCCACAGAGGAATCTGAACCGAGTTTCCAACATGTCTGAGGGGGGGGGGGGGGGAGTCACTTGCCCTTGATAACCTTGAAAAGAATGGAGATTTGATTATCAAACCCTGCGACAAGGGGGCAATCTTCTACTGTTGGACCATCAGAAATACCTAGGGATGTGTTATGTAATCTTAAATAACTGCAATGCTTATTAGGTATTATCGTCAAATTCCTTCTCAAACATCCACTAATGATCTCTTGGTTATCTTGGAGATTGCCAGGGGGAAATCCCTTATCTCTGAGAATGAATTAAAATTTCTTATTGCAGAGGTTCCCATTACCCCCACGTTCTATGCCTTGCCCAAAATACATAAAGGCTTGGATCCACTGAAGGTGTGTGCTATAGTATCGGGCACAGGATCCATCACACAGAACATGGGGGTATACATTGACAAAGTGCTGCACCGCTTTGTCTTCACCCTCCCATCATATGTTCAGGACACATTACATCTTCTTACCCAGTTGGATCATGTTGCTGTGGAGAATCAGGTTATCATGGCCTCCATAGATGCGGAGGCACTCTACAGCAGCATCCCACTTAACATGGGACTGGCGGCGCAAGGCACTATTTAATTATTAGAGCGACTCAATGTATGGAACATAACAGGTTCCTCCTGGATATTCTATCCTTTACCCTTACACATAATTATTTTTTGTTTAACAGGAAGTACTTCCACTAGCTCTAGGCCAGATACATTGATGATATTTTCATCATTTGGTCTGGCTCAGAGACCGAGTTCCATTCTTTTATTGAGCTCCACAATATCAACACCCTTGGTCTAAGATTTACCTGTGAGTGCAGCGCAAGAGAGATGGCTTATGATATCTAAGGGATTCATAGGCCACAGGTGGTGTAGCCTGGGATCATTTAGTATTCCACAGCCAAATTTAACACATTTGTTCCTCTATTGAAGGGTCTGTTATTTACCTGATATTTTACTAATCACATATAAGGAAGGGGAGACAGAGTAAGTGTTGGTTGTTGGATCCATTGACTGATATAGCTGGAATTATCCCTATTTCCAGCTTTTTGGCCTGATTATTCACACCGGTATGTTCTACTATTGTGCACTAAAGGGGTCCTAGGTGTTTAAGAGTTATCTTCAAAATGTACATTTTTTTAAGGGTTGTATGTACGTACTTTAATTCCCTTAAGGCTGGGTCTCACATAACGATACACCAGCGATCCC
>VIAB01022808.1:0-17070 GCA_009801035.1 Oophaga pumilio | reverse complement strand
ATACACGGGTCGGCTTATACATGAGTATATACGGTATTTTATTCCAAGGTATTTTCATTACATAAAAAGAAATAATTTACATTTTAAGCTTAGTTCCCAGGAGTTTATATGAATAGGCTTACCAGTATGTTGAGTAGATGACAGATCCACCCAGATAGCCACCACAACAAAACCGAACACAAATTTCATTTTTAGAGCAGCGCAAACCAGTTATTGAAGGATTCTAGAGATAAAAAAAATCAAAAAATTGTGATCAAAATCTGCATAATTAAAACTTGTACATAATTGTTTGTTAGAACGTTTGCTTTCAATAGTATAGATATCAATCACAGGCCACTTGTTTATATAGAAGGCTTTATAGATGAGATACCATAACATTTATCTTCTCTAGAGTCACCAATGAAGACAAACAGCATGAAAATAAACCCCACTTCCCATGTTCAACTCTTTATACTTACATTTTAACATTTTAGCAAGAATAACCAATACATGTAATCAGTGGTATAACTTGAAAAAAAATGGGCACAGTGCAGAATATCCAACAGGGCCCAGAACAATCAAGGGTCTTTACTATTAAAAGTCTTTTCATATGAGCCAATAGATTCTTTTGGGCCCCCTAGGCTCCAGGGCCTGATCGCAACCCCTGCTGTTGTGAACACGTTGGAGGTGACTTCGGAGCTGGGGCTCCCTCCTGTGGTTGCTGAGGGTAATGAACCAATTGCTGAATGGCTTTCAGCTGGGTCCGATTAGTCTGATATAAATGACCTGAACTCCCATCAGCCTTGCCGGTAATCAATTGTTCTTCCAGGTCTTGGTTGGAGCTCAGCTTGCATTCCTGCTTTCATTCAGATAAGTGATTTGCTGTTTTTTTTTCCTTTTTACTATTTTTCCCTTCTGTTGAGTACCATAGAATTTTCAGTTTGGCCGGTAATACTGTTATGTTTCGGTAGCTGAGGAGAAATAGCAAAAATAGCCGAAGTAGCAATACACCAGAGAGGCTGGAAACTACTGGGTTGCAGAACCCTAAACACTAGCAGTAGCCGTGGAGCGTACCTACGGTGATCCTAGACGCCTCGTCACAGCCGGAGAGATAGCTACGTCTAAAGACAGAAAGATGAAAGCTAACTGCCCCGTAGCAGAACCCCCAAAGAGATAGGAAGCCCCAAACATGTAATGGCGGTTAGACAAGAAGAAATTACGAACACAGACAGAAAATAGAATGAGCAAACGCTGGGGCCCAATTCTGTCTAGATAGAAAAGTATAGGAAAGAATTCTGACTGCAACCAAAAAACCCTGACAAAAATATCAACACTTCTGATTAACAAAAAACCTGAGATCACACGATCTCTACCACCTAAATCAGATCTCTGGTGTAACACACAGCAAATCAGCAAATAAAAATTGATACAGGAAAAGAGCAAAAGTGCAAACAGAAACTGAGCACAAATGCAGAGCCAGGCCCCAAAAGGGGACCAGGCAGAAGTCCACTGCAAGGCAGCAAACCAGCAAGGAAAATCCAACCAGAGAAAAAAAACAGCAAATCACTTATCTGAATGAAAGCAGGAATGCAAGCTGAGCTCCAACCAAGACCTGGAAGAACAATTGATTACCGGCAAGGCTGATGGGAGTTCAGATCACTTATATCAAACCAATCGGACCCAGCTGAAAGCCATTCAGCAATTGGTTCATTACCCTCAGCAACCACAGGAGGGAGCCCCAGCTCCGAAGTCGCCTTCTACGTATTCACAACACCCTGCACTTCTATAGTTATATCCTTACATGTGATCTGCCCTTTCCTTTGTCTCTTTTCACACCTGCAGCCACTATTATATCCAGTTCAATATGAAAAATTTTGTGAAAAGTCCTCTTTAAGGCATAGGTTTGACATAAATGTGACCCTGTAAATACACAACCTTTGAATCTGAATTTATAGACAGTATCTAAATTAATTCTCCCATTTATGCATAATTAAATTCTACATTGATGTCATGGGTGTGTCACGTCCTGATGTGACTCCTGGAGGATCTGGGATCAGAAGGTCACAAAATTTTAATAGATCACAGGTCCTCTTTAGGATCAGTTTGTCATTTACCTTGAATTGGAGTGGATTTACTTTCATTCAGTACTGCAAGGGTTAAGAACCCTTTCTCTTCTGGCTGTGAACTTGGAGCTTGAGTACTCAGCTGCAGCACGTTGTGACCACTCCCATTCCACTATATAAATGGCTCACCCGACAGGGAAGGGATACTCGGTACCGGGCCAGTGTATTGAAGGGATGTGTCACAGCGGCAGTGACCCGCTCCGTGGCCCTGGGCATCCAATAAAAGGGGAATATTTACAGGGGATGTTAGAGTTTGTAGTAAGGTATTCGTGATGCCACTTGTGGTATCTGGTCAGAGATGACCAGCGCTGCAGTGCAGATCCTCTGAGACTGATGGTGTGATGCAGCAGAGTAGGAATAGCTTCCCACAAGTGATGCTGGTGGTCTCAGGGCAGGTAGATGTTGTACTATTAGAGTAATGGTACAGAGAGATGTAGCTGAGTGTAGTAGGTGATGCAGGAAGAAACTGAGAAACAGTCAGCGAGTTGCAGTTTCCAAAGCTTTACTTTCAGTTTTGCAGGCAAAGTATCCAGGGCATTGAGTACAGATAGTGTTGGAGTAGGTCAGCCTGAAAGCAGTTTAGGATCCCCTTATTACAGGTGGGATGTGAGGTCTCCTTTCTAGCGCTGTTCTCTGAGGCACTGGCTACTATAAGCTCCGTCTAAGTTCCTCTCTCTGTCTCTTGTCTAGGTGAAAACTTCACTCTCATAACAGGCAGCTGTAACCTGTTTCAGGAATCACTCTCTATGGAGTCTCCGGCTCACATGTGCTGCTGCAGTGTAGAAGAGTCTTAATTGGGACAGAGAACCTGCTGTCCTCTACCCTCTGGATTCTGCTGCTGGGACTTTACTTCACCCTCTCAGCCTTGGACTTCGGGGGTCTGGCTTCTGGCACTCAGACCTGGGGATGAGCTCTCTATAGCCCCTCTTTTTTCCCCAGCTTGTCTCTACACGTCTGTCCTCTCTCATCCCTCCAGCCAGACTCCTAACTCCTCCCCAGCCAGAATATTCCAGAGAAGCTCTCCTGAAAATCAGGTGTTAGAGCTCCTCCTTCTGGTCTGAAGTAAGAAAGGTGTTGTATGCTGTGTTACCTGTTAGGGGATCCTTCCTTGCTTTCAGGCATGACATCACTCCCCCCTGGAGGGAGGCAAGGTCACTGTGGCAACCAAACTCCTGGGGTGCCACATAAACCCACTGTTAGTTTTAATCCTTGACGGTTATAGTTCTTCTATACTGACTTCTTTGAAGGAGCCTGTCTCTGGATAAGCTAAGGTGTTCGTTCTGTTGCAGCAGTGATGTTTCCTGTTTGAGAAACTGATGAGTACTATTTGTTGTGTTTTTTCCCACTGTTTGTCTTACCTTTTTTGTGTTGTCTTTTTGTAGTAGTGGGACTACTGTCCCCCTGGCCTACGCACTAGACAGGGTAAGTTCAGGGCCAGAGAGGGCTTAGGCACGTGATTGCTTCCGGGGAAAAGGATCGCCTAAGGACGATAGGGAGTGCAGTGATGAGATGCAGATTTATGTTAGGGGGGACCCCTCTCCCTTCTTCAAGTCACCAGGGATTCCTTGCACATCTTCCCTGGTGTTCCCCTGGTATGTCGCCACATGCTGGGCGTCATCCCGTCCCCAGTGTGACAATTGATTTGCAAACTTAGGTTTGAAAGGCATTACCACTCTTTAACAGTATTTTATTAGCAAAACCAAAGAAATCAGCTGGACAAAAAGCTAGTAAAGTGTAATTCACACACAAAAAACAAGAAAAACCAAAATAAAAAACAAAGTGAGCATATGACCTACAGCAAGTAAATAAGTAAATAGTAATACTAATACATGTAAATAACATAAGGTACTAAGTTAACACTATTTTGATCAAAAAAGCAAAAAAGCCATCCCTCGACAAGGTGTACCCATCGGTATAGTCCTATACTTTCTCTGGTATTAAAACCTTCCCTAGTATAAAAACCCTTAGCTTGTGTGAAATTACCTCAATGTGAATAAGAGCAAGATTGGATCCCGAACCAACTAAGTCACCAATCCATGGCAAGCTATGTAGATAAGTTGCTTATCTCAAAAAGAGGGGCCATATCACTATTTGTATAAAGTACAAGACATTACAGCAAAATCAAAGAAATGAGCTGAATTAGAAGCTTAGAAGTTTATATATATATATACACTTCCTTCTCACCACCCACTGGGGGTAATCTTTGTTGTCCTTTCTCATTCTCGGTTACTCTACCAGAGTCCTGGGAGTTTGAGGGTTCTGCGCAGGATCTTAGTTGTTCCCAGCATTGCGCTTTTCTGGACAGAGAGCTCAGATGTTGCTCCTGGGATGTTGTAGCCATTCTTCCAACTTAGGGGTCACTGCTCCAAGTGCTCCAATCACCACTGGAATCACTGTTACCTTCACCTTCCATATCCTCTCCAGTTCTCCTTTGAGGCCCTGATATTTTTCCAGCTTCTCATATTCCTTCTTTCTGATGTTGCTGTCACTTGGCACTGCCACATCTATTATCATTGCTGTCTTCTGATCCTTGTCTACTATCGCAATGTCTAGTTGGTTAGTCAACACCTGCTTATCCGTCTGGATCTTGAAGTCCCACAGGATTTTTGCCCTTTCATTCTCCACCACTTTCTCTGAGGTCACCCATCTGGACTTAGGGGGACTTAGCCTATATGCTGTGCAGATGTTCCTGTTTATAATTCCCACTACTTGGTTGTGGCGTTCGGTATACACTGTTCCAGCTTGCATTTTTCACCCTGCCACTATGTGTTGGACTGTTTCAGAGGTTTCCTTGCATAGTCTGCACCTTAGGTCTTGTCTTATGTGGTATATTCCTGCTTCTATGGATCTGGTACTTAATACTTGCTCTTGTGCCACTATGATTAGTGCCTATGTGCTGTCTGAGTCCAGCTTTCTCCAGCCATTGGTAGGATTTCTCCATGTCAGCCACCTCCATTATCTGTCGATGGTACATCCCATGCAGCAGCTTGTCTTGCCATGGTGCTTCATGTTCCTATTCTTCCTTCCAGATTTGTTGTTATTTATGTCTTAGACTTCAATAAATTTACATACATATAAAGTTATTCACATTATTTTGTAACAGTTGGTCCTCCATTTTTCTGATGCAGAGCTCCTCTGCATAGACATATAGTATTAGGCTAAGTTCAAACTGGGCCTTTTTGCTGCTTTTTTTGTGCTAATTTTCAGCTGCGTTTTATAATACTAGCTCGGTATATGAGATTTCAGAAATACCCTAATTATTAACATCTGGCTGCCTGCAGTTGTCAGAATGTTTAGCTTAGGAACCTACTGCATACAGTACATACAATGATATTATTAAGCTCAATGTATAAGCAATAAAGAATAAGATACTAGATAAAGTTGTTAACCATTTTAAGGATTTTTTGGACTTGTGCTGTTCCTAGATTTATTCTTCTGGGTTAAACGTTTTATAGTCTTATATTAAATGTGTGAGTTATTTAGTATCTGACATTTCACATTTTATTAGCATGCAATCAGACTGGAATCTGAAACAGAGATTCATAAAGTTGACTTTTCAAAACTTTAAACCATTACAGATGTATTTAAATATTGTCAATGTTAAACTGGTATCAATTATGCTAACTTCCATTTTTAGAATTTGACATTAGATTTTTTAATGTTTTTTCTTAATCTATTTCATTTTCCCACAACATTTATGGCTCAGGAGATTTAAGGCAAAACTTCTGTCACAATAGTCTAGCATGCTGTCTTATTCTATTCCAAAAAATAATTATATTGGCCTACAATGGCTCCAATTGGATTGTTTTCAGATCAATCACTGGTCTGTAAAGTCCCTAAACTACATCAAAGACTAAAAACCAGAAATTAAAATAAATGTTGCTTTTTGGAGTGATAAAACCCTTGTAATGATGGAAATATGTGCATGAGCTATCTGGAATTCTTGGGTCCTGTAACTCGTATATATCCATACTGCATAGTCTATGAACGTCTTGTAAATATACTATGGGGGACATTATGGAATTAAGGAATTATGGAATTATGGAATTAAAATAACAAAGTGGGTAGCGCTTTTCAAAAGGAGGACATGGGGCCACAAGGTGCACAATGGTGTTTGTTAATATAATTTAACCCACATACTGACTTAAATAATAGATAAAATCTATGCCACGTTATAGCTGATGAAGGTTTTGGCTTGTGGTTCATGAGATGCCTAAGTTACAGTGCTGGTAAAGATTATTCATACCCCATGAACTAGTCCACATTTTTTAACTTTAGAGCCACAAACTTAAATGTTTTTTATTGTGATTTTATGAGATATTCCAACACTAAGAAGCAAATATTTGCAAAGTGTAAAGAAAATAATCATGCCTTTATAATTATTTTAAAAATATAACTCTTAAAATTGTGATATTTGTATTCAGCCCCCCTGAGCTAATACTTTGTAGGATCAACTTTTGCTGCAATTACTGCTGCGTCTTTTGGGGTATGTCTCTACCAACTTTCCCCTCTAGGAGGCTAAAATTGTTGCTCCTTCTCCTTTACAAACTAGCTCTAGCTCAGTGAGATTGGATGGAGAGCATCTATGAACAGCAATTTTCAAGTCTTGACACTGATTTTTAATGGGATTTCATACCACTGTTGCTCTGGCAGTATGTTTAGGGTTGTTGTCCTGCTGGAAGGTGAATCTGTCTTAGTCTCAAGTCTTTTGCAGTCTTTAACAGGTTTTCCTGCTAGGATTGCCCTGTATTTAGCTCCATCCATTCGAGATGAGCAAACTTGTTTGGAAAGCATTCGTAAATCTCAAATTTGGCACGAATGTAGCACATTCAGATTCATGTTCGCTTTAACAAGCATTTTTACTCAAAGTCAGCAAAATTCAGTCACAGTTGGGTGAATAATCACTTTTCTACTAATGCTTTTGTTATTACTTTGGCTAGGATAGTGGTGCTGTATGATGAGCGGGTGGTACAGGGGATGTTTTTGATGAGGGGAGGGATTATGGAGAGGTTAGAGGAGCGTGTAGAGGTTAGTGGAATGGCACGCTCTTATATTCCCCCTTAACTTTATGTGTGTTGATTCCGGCAGCCAATCAGGGTGCAGAAACCATCCATAACGTCATGACACAAGGTCTTTTGTGATTGGCTGCTGATGTCACATGTCCCTGGTCATATAAAAAGTAGACATCTTGTTTTGCTGAAGCCATTGCCTCTGTGTCACAGTGCAAAGAGGTTTCTCCTCCGCTTGTGCTGCTGCTGAAAGTGAACTTGTCAGTTAACTAGATAGGATCCTGGCCTGTGTGAAATCAATCTTCCAACATTGAGCTAGATTGTGCAAAAAATGTGTGGCAGCCTCTGGAAGTTTATGATAAAACTGTTTTTCAGTGGTGTGAGGCAGTGAGGGGGATCATATGCGAAGCTCGATATGTATCCCCCAGGATGCGGACGGAGTCCTATTAAACCCGCTGGAGTGCCTTGTGTTCACAGCAGGATGCCTGTGAGTCACAAGGCAAAATAAAAGTGTGAACCTTGTCAAACTACTTGGCCAAGGCAATGTTCAGGAAAACCTGTTAAGGGCTTTATTTTTGGCACAAACTACAGGATGGTAGTGGAGCGGTTCGCTCTCTCCAGGCCTTACAAGTGGCCCATGGCCACAGATTCCATTTAAAAACCCTGCAGCAAAGGCTTGGGTGTGTCAGTTTTGGGTTTGCAAACTGCAGAGAGTCCGGCTGGTTTGAAGTAACATGGAGCCAAGAGAAGCAAAAATGCCTGCCACCCCCTCAGCGTGACACTGTGGTGCAGTCGCCCACTGCAACCGGTCGCAATTACGGACTGTCTTGACGCCCCGGCTGCGATCCGGAAGATACCATTTGCTTTTCATTTGTAAGACATTTTTTGGACATTAAAGACACTTTGCTTTGAACTTTCCTGTGGTCCTTACCTATATGTTGCACTGCACCAACCCCGCTGCACTACAGTGGTAAATCAGAAGGCTAGATTTCTACTTAACAATCATAAGGTCTAATATTGGGGTGCAATCTGGATCGCCAGTTAGCTATTCCAAATTGCTTATGATAAAACTGTGCTTCAGTGGCAAATCAGAAAGCCAGATTTCCACTTAAAAATTGTTATGCCTAATATTGGGGTGCAGCCACGAGGTCAAACTACCTATTCTAAATTGTTTGTAATAAAATTGTGTTTCATTGACAAATCGGAAGGCCAGATTTCCACTTAAAAATCATTAGGCATAATATTGGGGTGCAGCGACGAGGCCAACTGGCTATTCCAAATCATTTGTGAAAAAACTGTTTCTCATTTACATATCAGAAGGCTAGATTTCCACTTAAAAATCGTTATGCCTAATATTGGGGTGCAGACTGGAGGGCAAATTAGCTAATCTGTGCAGAGTGGGCACAGATGAAAGACCTCTGCACCCTTGTGCACAGTTTCAAGATGTCTACTAAGATGGTTATCAGCATCACTATTCCGGTCGTCTAGATGCTGAAGCACACTTTGAATAGTCTGCGGGAGAAGGTGGTGGTACCAGAGGAAGAGGTGGGCGCAGAGGAAGAAGCGGGAGGGATAACAATATCTTACGTTTCTGGACTGTTGTCGCACAGGCTGGTGCCATGGAAGTGTGGCTTGCGGCAATCGAGGGGAGCTCATGGTACCAGACAAAGTGTTAGTGAAGGTGTAGGAGCCGAGGAACCAATAGAGGAGGGCGAGATGATGGACGTGCAATATTCAGGAGACGAAGATGATAACGATCCCCTCTCTGTTGTCCATGGTTGGTGGTAGGGGACAGAGGAAGCAATCTTGAGTGTTACCCCTCCACAACACACCATGGACTTGAACCTCATGGAAGCACCTGACAACTGAGAGCCTTCTTGCTGCAATATCTTCAACATGATGCCTGTATTCTTAGGGTTAGAAATAATGCTGACTACTGGGTTGCCTCTCTGTAAGATCCATGTTACAAGAGTAAATTTTGTAAGATGCTTCCACCCCTGGAAAGGGATGCGCACATTGAAACATGCTTGTAGACAATCTTTAGAGTGTTTTTTCCCCAAGACAGTAGTGAAGCACACAGGGTGCATTCCAGTTCTTGACGTCCAACCCCAGGAAATTCAAGGCTAGTAGTTTCATAATTTTTTTTAGACCAGCCTGTGCACAAGCAGAAGAGAGTACAAGTCTGACACTTTGTGAATGACTGGAGAGGATGGTGCAGAAGTATCTGGAGCTCAATATCAATGCCATCAGGGGGGTTTGGACCCTTTTTCATTTTGGTCTTCAAAAATGTAAGAGTGGCCTGAGCTCACCTGTCAGGTCTTGGACGATTTGTCATGCCCGGCAGTCAGTGTTCTCTCAAAACGTGTCTTCAGTGCTGCTGGTGCTGCCCTGATGGATAAGCACATCCGGCTATCCACTGACAGTATAGACTACCTAACTTTCATCAAATGTACAAGTCATGGATCTCCCATGCCTTTTGCACCCCAGTCACAGACTGGGTATGCTAGTCGATGGTGTCGTTTTTAGTATCCTGCATTGATCTTGCGTTATTGCAGTCTGTGCCATCTTTGTGGCATCTTCTGTGCTTGCTGTTCTTACTACTGCTGATGTTACAAATATTTTTTGGAAATGTGGAGACTCCAAGTTGGATCTCCATCTGGTGGGCTGCCTGTGGTGAAAGGAGTGTCAAGATGTCTATTATAATATTTCTACTCTGTGGAAATTGATGCTGCTTTAGTGGTGAGTGATAGTAAGTTTTTGATATGTGGAGACTCCAAGTTGGGTCTCCAGCTGGTGGGTTGCCTTTGTAAGCAGGGTTCCCAGACAGTCAGGCCTGCATTTACTTTCATTCAACTACCTGTGTTACTTTCTTACATTTTTGTTCAAATATTACTGTATGAAACTGATGTTTGTGCCATCTGAGTGTGGTTGGAATAATTAAAAAAAAAAATTGGATGTGTTACATGAGGTATCAGGTCTCCCAGCTTGGAAGGCTTACACCGCTCCTTTAACCACCAAGTCCTCATTGAAACTTCAATTCCAAGCTATAAATGCATGCCTGGCTGCTGCGTAAATATAAAATTTCTACTGTGGATCAATTGATGCCACTTTTCATGTTGTCTGCCTCTAATATGAGCTTTTTGGGAACCTCTTTTCTCCCCGAAGTTGTCCCCTATGCATTTGGGTTTGCCTCCCATTGCATTTAATGAGGTTCGGATATGTTCGAAGAACCGTTTGGCGAATTGTTCGGCGAACATCGGTCTGTTTGCCGAATCCAAACCAAACTGAACCTTTAAAGGTTCGCTAATCTCTACCATCTGTCTTCCCATCAACTTTGACCAGCTTCCCTGTCCCTGCTGAAGCAAAGCATCCCCACAGCATAATGATGCCACCAACAATTTTGACGGCTGGGTGTTGTGAACGCTCTGGATCTGACTTCTGAGTTTGGGCTCCCCCTGGTGGCTGCTGATAGTAATGAAGCTGCTTTGGCTAGCAGAGGTCTATCAGCTGGGGGCGATGACTGGCAATCAGGTGTTTCTGACTGGGCAGATATAAGTGAGCGACCTTCCCATGATCCTTGCTGGTGATTTGTTGCTTCGTGGTCCCTTTAGGAAGTCAGCTTGCTTCCTGCTCTGTCCTGCAACTTTCAGATAAGTTTTACTGTTTATTTCTGTGGCATTTGTTTTTGTCTTTCTTAGTTTTCTGCCCTTCTGGAGTTTTTACAGCCAGGTTCCCCTGTGGGGGCCTGCGCTGGACACTGTTTCTCATTTGCCACTGTTTATGTATTTTTTTATTTTAGTTTCTGCTGAATTGCTACCAGTTCACACCAGAGACAGTTTTTGTATTTTCAGTTCCCTGTTATTTCGGTATCTGCTGATTTGCTACCAGTCACACCAGAGTTCTGATCTAGCGGGGACAGATTGTGTGGTCTCAGTATTTTTGTATATCAGATGTGTTGGAGTTTTTCTTAGAGTTTTTGCTGGATTGCAGACAGTATTCTTTCCTGTCCTGTTCTATCTAGACAGTTTGGGCCCCAGCGTTTGCTTGCTCTATTTTCTGCATGTGTTTGTGTTTCATCTTGTCTCACCGCCATTATATGTTTAGGGGCTATCTGTTCCTTTGTGGGCTCTAGTCCGGGGCAGTTAGCTTTCCCCTTTCTCTTTAGGCTTAGTTATCTCTCCGGCTGTGTCGAGGCGTCTAGGGCACCGTAGGCATGTCCCATGGCTGCTTCTAGTTGAGCTGTCAGTTTAGGGGTCTGCAATCTGCTAGTTACCAACCTCTCTGGGTGTCTGGTTGCCTAAGCTATTTTGGCTACTATCCTCCTCGGCTACCAAATCATAACAGAATCACCGGCCGACTGAAATTCGGGATCCTGTTTTGGGTAATGTTGATGTGTTTTATCAGGCTTTGGGGTTGTTGTATGATGAACCTAATGTTATTGATCAAGCTGAGAAAACCTTGTTAGCATTGAACTAGGGTCAGGAAGCCACAGAGCTATATTGACAGAAATTCCGAAAGTGGGCAGTCCTTACTAAGTGGAACGATGATATGCCCTGGCGGCTCTTTTTCGGAAGGGTCTGGCAGAAACCATAAAAGATGTTATGGTGGGATTTCTTGTCCCCTCTGGTCCCAACGACTCTATGTCATTAGCCATTCAAATTGACAGACGTTTACGTGAATGTAGAAATATGCGAGAGGTGGTGATGCCTTTTGAGCAGATATCTGAGCCCATGCAGTGTGATGGGGTTGTTTCTGGGGCTCAGTGTCGAGAATTTCGATAGCGTAATAAGTTGTGCTTCTATTATGGGGACGATTCTCATACTATTTCCGTCTGCCCTAAGCAGGGAAGACGTTTTGCGCGCTCATTTGTTTTGGGCAATGTACAGCCTAAATTTCTCTTGACTGTAATCTTGATCTGCTCCTTGTCCTCATTTTCTGCTAAGGCTTTTGTCAATTCAGGAGCAGCCATGAACCTGATGGATTTCGACTTTGCCAAACGTTGTGGTTTTCCTTTGGTACCCCTGCGTACTCCTATTCCTTTGCTGGGCATTGATTCTACCCCTTTAGTGGAGAATAAACCCCAGTTTTGGACCCAAGTGATTATGCGGGTAGCTCTGGACCACCAAGAAAATTGTAAATTTTTGGTGTTGCATAATTTACATGACATTATTGTACTGGGTTTTCCTTGGTTGCAGACCCATAATCCTGTATTGGATTGGAAGTCTGTGTCTGTGGTCAGTTTTGTTGTCAATGTGTTCGTGGTGACACTCCTATTTTTGCTACCTCTCCCCAGTCTCAGGATATCTCCGACTATTTGGCTGATATTCCTGATGTGTTTAGTGAGAGTAAGTCTGCATCCTTGCCTCCTCACAGGAGTTATGATTGCGCGATTGAGTTAGTGCCCGGTTGTAAATTTCCCAAGGGTCGGCTCTTCAATTTGTCTGTACCTGATCATGATGGCCGTCCTCTTCTCCTTTAGGTGCTGGCTTTTTCTTTGTGGCCAAGAAGGATGGTTCATTGAGGCCATGTATTGACTATTGTCTCCTTAATAAGATCACTGTTAAATATCAGTATCCTTTACCCCTTATTTCAGATTTATTCTCCAGAGTGAAAGGTGCTACTTGGTTTACCAAGCTTGACCTTCAGGGGGCGTATAATCTTATTCGCATTAAGCATGGTGACGAATGGAAGACGCCGTTAAATACTCCTGAGGGGCATTTTGAGTATCTAGTGATGCCTTTTGGGCTCACTAATGCCCCTTCCGTCTTCCAATCTTTCATGAACGATATTTTCTGGGATTTTGTGGATAAGATTCTGATCGTCTATTTGGATGATATTTAGATTTTTTTCCAATGACTGGGATTCTCATGTAGAACATGTTGGGGTGGTATTCCAGATTTTAAGAGAAAATGCTTTGTATGTTAAGGGATAAAAATGTCTCTTTGGCGTACAGAAGGTTTCGTTTTTGGGATTAATTTTGTCCGCTATTGAAATGGACCCGGTCAAGGTTCAGGCCATTTGTGATTGGGTTCAACCCACTTCCTTGAAGGCTCTTTAGAGATTTTTGGGTTTTGCTAATTTTTACCGTAAATTTATAAGTAATTTCTCTGGTATTGTGAAACCACTGACGGGTTTGACCAAAAAGGGTTCTGATGTAGTGAATTGGTCTCCAGAGGCAGTTTTGGCGTTTCAGGAGCTTAAGCGGAGATTCACTTATGCTCCTGTTCTATGGAAACCTGATGTTTCTCTACCATTTCAGGTGGAGATAGATGCTTCTAAGATTGGTGCAGGAGCCGTTTTGTCCCAAAGGGATCCTGTAACCTCTAAGAGTAACCCTTATGCTTTCTTCTCTCAAAAATTTTCCCCAGCTGAACGTACCGTATTTTTCGGACTATAAGACACACCAGACCATAGGGCGCACCCCAAATTTTCAGAAGGAAAATAGGGAAAAAAATAATGTGTCAAATGGGGGTCCATCTTACAGTCCAAATTCAGCTTACCAGTGAAGGGATCAGCACAGGTAGAGTAGTGGTCACAGGGGTCGTTCGGTGGTCCAAGCTGGTACGGTGATGGTGCTCTGTGTTGCAGGGGTGCTCTGTGGGGTGGCTGTGCTCAGTGGGGTGGTTGTGCACTGTGGGGTGGCTGTGCTCTGTGGGGTCGCAATATACTTACAAATCTTGTGGCGACGGTCCCAATGCAGTCTCCTGTGCTCTGTGGTGCGGTGGTGTCGGGGCTCTGTAGTGTGGCTGCAGCGGGGCTCTGTGCTGCGTGGGGGGCTCCGCCGGCATTTCGTCAAAGCCCGAAAGCCTCCTCAGCTCTGTTGCTGCGACGCGGAGGCCTCCTGAAAGATGGCCGCTGGAGGCGGTGCATGCTCAGATTCAGATCTCCGCAACAAGATCTTGTCCCAAGATCTCGGGAGACAAGATCTCGGGAAGAGATCTCGTTGCAGAGATTTGAATTTGAGTATGCGCCGCCTCTAGCGGCCATCTTTCCGGAGGCCTCTGGTGGCCATCTTTCAGGAGGCCACCGCGTTGCAGCAGCGGAACTGTGGGGGGCTTTTGGGATATGGCATAATGCCGGCGGAGCCCCCCACGGAGCACAGAGCCCCGCTGCCGCCACATCACAGAGCCCTGACACCACCGCACCACAGAGCACAGGGAGGCTGCATCAGGACCGCTGCCGCCCCTGGATTTGTAAGTATATTGCGACCATAAGATGTACCCCCATTTTCCCCCAAAATTTTTGTGGAAAAAAGTAGAAAAATATTTAGACTTGAGAGTCCTCAGTGGTTGATACCTTTTAATGGCTAACTGAAAAGATGATAACAAATTGCAAGCTTTCGAGACTAAAAAAAGTGCGTCTTATGGTCCGAAAAATACGGTAATTATGATGTGGGGAATCGGGAATTATTGGCTATGAAGTGGGCTTTTGAAGAGAGGAGACATTGTTTGGAGGGAGCCAAACATCAAGTTGTGGTCCTCACTGACCACAAGAATCTGATCTATCTCGAATCAGCCAAATGATTAAATCCTAGACAGGCCAGGTGGGCCTTGTTTTTCATGCGTTTTAAATTTGTGGACTCCTTTCTTCTGGGCACTAAGAATGTTAAGGTAGATGCCCTCTCTAGGAGTTTCTTTGCTGATTCTCTTGATGTGACTGAGCCTACTGCCATTCTGAAAGAGGGTGTGGTTCTTTCCGCTATTTCACCCGATTTGAGACTGGCCCTGGAAGAATTTCAGGGGGATAAACCCGAGCTTTGCCCTGTGGGGAAGTTGTATGTCCCAGACCAATGGAGGAAGAAGGTAATGTCTGAAATTCATTGCTCCGCGTTGGCTGGTCATCCCGGTATTTTTGGTTCCAGAGATTTGGTGACTCAGTCCTTTTGGTGGCCTACTTTATCTCATGATGTCAAGGAATTTTGTGCAGTTCTGTGGGACTTGTTCTCTGTCCAAACCCTGCTCTCGTTCTAGCGGATTGTTAATGCCACTGCCTGTGTCCAGGAGGCCATGGACCCATATCTCTATGGATTTTATTTCTGACCTCCCTGTCTCTCAGAGAATGACTGTTATCTGGGTGATCTGTGATAGATTTTCCAAGATGATCCATCTTGTGCCACTGCCGAAGTTGCCATCCTCTTCCGAGTTGGTGCCCTTGTTTTTCCAGCAGGTGGTTCGTTTGCACGGCATTCCGGAGAACATTGTGTCTGACAGAGGAGTCCAATTTGTTTCCAGATTTTGGAGAGCCTTCTATTCTAAACTGGGAATTCAGTTGTCTTTCTCCTCTGCGTTTCACCCTCAGACCAATGGGCAGACTGAGAGAACAAACCAGACATTGGAAACTTATGTGGTGGCCATAATACTGTATGGAGTAATATACTGTCAGGTTTTTGATCTATTGAAGAATTTAAAATAGATATCAGTCATGTAATGTAAGAAGTGAAGTATTTGTCATTGTACTATACCTATATTTCTGTGCCGCATCAGAGTATCATGAATTGTGGTATGTGTTAAAGGGGCCCACTGACACTCTTTCGCCCGGGGCACCCGAAAACCTGTTGCCAGTCCTACCCCCCCACAACTTTAGCAAAATAACCCCCAGTTTTCAATGCGTTACTATTATAAAGTAAATTAAGTTTGCCAAGCTTAATACGAATTGATGTCGTTGGCATTGAAATGGGCACTGTAGGTGTGTTTACTGTCCACCACTCCCTGACGACTTTGCTTCCCCATTGACTTGCATTGAGTTTCGTGTTTCAGTCGGACCTCTGACATTTCCCGATAGTCGGCCGATTTCGTTCAACTCGACTTTTGAGAAAGTCGGGTTTCATGAAACCCGACTCGACCCTAAAAAAGGCAAAGTTGCTCATCTCTAGCTGTCATTACAGGAAAATGACTACAGACTGAAAAATCAAGTCATTTGCAAACGTACTTCTTTTTATTCTAATTAATGAAAGCAATTTAGAAACTTGAATACATCCCTTTAAGTAATGAAAATCAACAACTTATTTTTAATTGCTTACATTGCTGCAATGATTCTAAATAACCTCTTACAGATGGCAATGTAGTTACGTGAGGCTTTCATAAATTGAAAAAAAAATATTAATGCCGGATAATGAGCTAAGCAAAGACACAAAAGACAATGTTGTTAAGACTACAAACACTTTACATCCCTGTTTGTTATATATTTATTTTTGACTTTGCATCAGAAGTAAATTTTCCTGGGAAATGAAGTATTTAAATTTAGAGTCAATTTAGAGCGAGGAAAATTTATTTTTAATGCAGTCTCAAATTTGATAAATTAAGGTGAACTTTATTTAGCACCTTTGAGACTAAAAAAAGCCATACACCCTCAAAAGCTGTTGGCCAGATGAAACTGCTATTCCTCCTGATCCCCCATATACATGCTTGGCCAAGAGCTCATGTGTTCTCAGTGGGAAAAGGGAGGTGAGTTGATGGCTGTCAGATGCTTTTCTCCCACAATGAGATTCTGGTGAGTTTTTGGTGTTGCAGATTTTATTCACCATTTTAGCACCCATTAAGTAAAATACTTTAATTTCCTTTTTACGAAAATGCACAATGTTAAAACTCATAAAAAATTAATCATAGTGAAATGAGCGCATGAAATATCATCTAATTACCATTCAGAAAACTTGGGCGAATTGCATCTGCATTCTCATCTGTATGTCTGCTGTACGCTATTAATGTGCCTGTATTTTACATCCACGTTACATTTGTATTTATAAATCAATATTTTAAAATTTGTAAGACAAAATACAGTTTTAGTTTAATAATGCCAATGTACAGTTGTGTCAAAAGTTTACATACCCCTGCAGAATTTTTGTTTTCTTGGCCTTTTTTCAGAGAATATAAATGATAAAACCAAAACTTTTTTATCTATTTATTTTCAAACTATTGTAATTCTCTTTTTAAATCATAATGACAACCCAAAACATCCAAATG
>VIAB01022807.1:9434-20529 GCA_009801035.1 Oophaga pumilio | reverse complement strand
GCTGAAAAATTCGGCTTATATTCGAGTATATACGGTAAATAATACAACACACAGGTTTACAATCTTTATTAACCCCCTAACGTCCATTGACGTGCACAGTCCGTCATGGCAGGAGGTCAGTTCCCGCACCATGACAGACTGTGCACGTCCTGCACTGCGTGTAAACACGCAGTGACAGTTCTGTGCCGACAGCTGTCTATGAGAGCTGACAGGCATGGCAACAGGTGCAAGGAGCCTTGCAGTCTGTCCCCGCACCCAGAGCGCTGATTGGTCAGTCAATCTGACTGACCAAACACAGCGCGATCGGGCAGGAGATGCTGAAATTTCAGCATCTCCTGCCCGGTCATTGCAGGAGCTCAGCGCTGCCAGTGGCTGAGCTTCCTTCACTGACAACCAGGAGCGGCGTCCGCGCCGCCACTGGCTGTTAACCCCCTCACTGCTGCGATCGAGCGCAATCGCAGCGTTCGGGGGGGAGGCAGATTGTCGGGAGCTCCCTCTGCCTCAGATTGGCGTCCCGATCTCAGGCATGATGACTCGAGGTTGTCATGACAACCCCCGGGTCATCCAGCTATGGAAAGCCTCTGAGACCATGCTCACAGCATACTCTCAGAAGCTTTCTGCATAGGTATAATACATTGCAATGCTGGAGCATTGCAATGTATTATACCTGCAAATCAAAGTTAAAAAGTGAAAGTCCCATAAAGGGACAAGGTAAAAAAAAACAAAACATTTTTTAAAAAAGTATGTAAAAAAAATTAAAAAACAGTAAAACTAATTAAAAAATTCCCCTAAAAAATACACATTTTTATGTAAAAAAAAATAGAACAAACAAAAAAAATACACGTTTGGTATCGCCGCGTCCGTAAAAATCCCATCTATAAAAGTGTCACCCTAGTTAACCCCTTCAGTGAACGCTGTAAAAAGCCCCCCAAAAAGTAGCAAATAACACGCGATCAAAAAGACGGATATAAATAAACATGATACTGCTGAAAACGTCATCTTGTCCCTCAAAAAACGAGCCGCCATACAGCTCCATCAGCGAAAAAATAAAAAAGTTATAGCTCGCAGAATAAAGCGATGCAAAAATAATTATTTTTTCTATAAAAGTTTTGTGTAAAAAACACCAAAACATAAAAAAAATATATAAATGAGGTATCGCTGTAATCGTAGTGACCCGAAGAATAAAGCTGCCAATTTTATCACACGCAGAATGGGGAAAAAAAAACAATTCCTGAATTGCTGGTTTTTGTTCATTCTGCCTCCACAAAAATCGGAATAGAAAGTGATCAAAAAACATTATGCACCCGAAAATGGTACCAATAAAAACGTCAACTCGTCCCGCAAAAAACAAGCCCACACATGACTCTGTCGGACGAAATATGGAAAAATTATAGCTCTCAAAATATGGCGATGCAAACATTTCTTACAAAAAATTCTTACAAAAAAAAGCGTCTTTTAGTGTGTGACAGAAGCTAAACATGAAAAAAGGGTATAAATCTGGTATCGCTGTAATCGCACCGATCCGAGGAATAAAGTCGCCTAATCACTAATACCGCACGAGGAACGAGGAAAAAAGAAAACCAATTCTTCACCTTTTGTGGATTTGTTCATTCTGCCTCCCAAAGATCACAGTGGTCCCCCCCCCACATATTGGTTATCGGTGTACTCAGGACAAATAGCACAATAACTTTTGGGGTCCTTTTTCTCCTGTTACCCTTATAAAAATAAAAATTTGTGGGCAAAAAATAGGATTTTTTTATTTTCACGGCTCTACGTTATAAACTTCTGTGAAGCACTTGGGGGTTCAAAGTGCTGACCACACATCTAGATAAACTCCTTGGGGGGGGGTCTAGTTTCCAAAATGGGGTCATTTGTGGGGGTTTCCACTGTTTAGGCACATCAGGGGCTCTCCAAACGCAGCATGACACCATTCCATCAAAGTCTGCATTCCAAAACGGCGCTCCTTTTCTTCCAACATGGCGTCCGATCTTAATTCCAGCCAATTTTGCGTTGAAAAAGTCAAACGGCGCTCCTTCCCTTCCGAGCTCTGCCATGCACCCAAACAGTGGTTTACCCCCACATATGGGGTATCAGCGTACTCAGGACAAATTGCACAATAACTTTTGGGGTCCTGTTACCCTTGGGACAATAAAAATTGGGGGTGAAAAGATCATTTTTGCGGAAAAAATATGATTTTTTTAATTTTATGGCTCTACGTTATAACCTTCTGTGAAGCCCTTGAGGGTTCAAAGTGCTCACCACACACCTAGATAAGTTCCTTAGGGGGTCTAGTTTCCAAAATGGTGTCACTTGTGGGGGGTTTCTACTGTTTAGGCACATCAGGGGCTCTCCAAACGCGACATGGCGTCCGCTCTCGATTCCAGCCAATTTGACATTGAAAATCTCAAATGATGCTCCTTACAATTTATCTCAGGGGATAATCAGTTTACAGCCGGAGCGCTGCTAATGCGACCGGACCGGCGGTAAACTACTGGGGAATGAATGGGAGCAGCGCGCACAGGCTCAGTGACAGGGGGTGACATCACTGAGTCTGTGCTCGCTGACAGCTGAACTCCTGTGACCTCAGCACCGTCATTTTCCCATGGCTGTAATCTGATTATCCGCTGACAGCTGCACATTCATTTCTACGTGTCTACGTGTGTCAGTGTCTCCGGTACTGTCACTGTCACCACACGCACCGGAGACACGGACGTGTGACAGGGCCTGAGAAAGTTACAGCCAAGTGGTTTATAGGAGCCACAACCTCTGCTCTATGGAGGAAGAAGCACCGCCCCTTTCTGTGACATCACTCCACACCTGGTCACATGGGCATGACGTCAGCAGAGGTCCTTCCGGCCCCTTGGATTTATCTTCTACCTTTTCACTTCACCTGTGACGTCACTTCCGGTGTGTACTAGCCTGTGTTATGAGTGCGGACAGGTGAGTGCTCCGTGTGCGGGGACGGGAGGCGGCGGAGGCGGCGGCTGTGCTGGGGCAGCGGAGTGCGGGGGAAGGAGGAGAGCGCGGCTGTGAGTGATGGCGGGACACTGCTGGCGGGCTCTTTGTTCCTGCACAGCCTCCTGCTCTCCCCTGCGGCTTGTGGGGTTGACAAGGTGCCATGATGTGAGCGGAGATAATGGGGAGATGGAGGCGCCGGGCTGGTGTCCTCAGTTACCAGGGAAGCAATGGCGGCAGGTATCTGGTTGCCGAGCGTTTCTCTCCTGTGCTCCCCTCCATTTTTAGGATGAATAGAGTCTTCCATTTAAAATTGAATTTGATTCTAATGCACGCTCCCGAGCTGGGACGTTCCATTCCTCTGCCTGGGGGGAGGCGAAAAGGTGGTGGCTAAATGACATTACCTGCTTTGTTGGCAATATTTTTTTTCACCCCACATTTGAGGCTAAAATGCAGCCTGAGATCATACTTCATCTGTGGGGATCGTTAAGCCTTACAAACTCCTGATCAATCTGAACTCACTGACTGATTCTCAGTTAACTCATTCTATAGCCATCCGTAATGCAACACTGAGACTAAAGAAGGTACAAAATTTAATAAGAAACCCAATGTCAAATGTTTTTTAGCCTCACATACACCCACTGAAGCCCCTCCACCTCCGTGGATGGTAACGCCTGCATTGCTCCCCCCTGTTTACGCCTCTCCCTGTGGAGTGTGAGAAGGCTCAGTCATCAGTCCTGTAGTTGTAAAATTCCTTTAAAGATGTGCGGTGAACAGTGACCGATTCTTACTTATTTCATTCCCATGTCCTCCCTAAGTTCAGTGACTTTTGCTTTTTTTTTTTAAATGAAGACTGCAGTACTGTTCCATAGATATGAGGCTTTATAGTTAGTGCTAAGGACACGCCCCCGAGGAGCCACTCCCTCTTGGGAAGAGTGTTTCTGTGCTCAGCGTATCATCTGCATGCGCAAACGCATTAACCCCTTAGTGACGGAGCCAATTTTCAGCTTAATGACCGGGCCAATTTTTACAATACTGACCACTGTCTCTTTATGAGGTTATAACTCTGGAACGCTTTAACAAATCCCGCTGATTCTGAGATTGTTTTCTCATGACATATTGTACTTCACATTAGTGGTAAAATTTCCTCGATATAACTTGCGTTTTTTTCATAAATAAACGGAAATATGGCGCAAATTTTAAAAATTTGCAAACTTAATTTTTATGCCCTTAAATCAGAGAGATATGTCACACAAAACAGTTACTAAATAACATTTTCCACATGTCTGCTTTACATCAGCACAATTTTGGAAACAAAATTATTTTTTTTATTAGGAAGTTATAAGGGTTAAAAGTTGACCAGCGATTTCTCATTTTTACAACAAAATGTACAAAACTGTTTTTTTTAGGGACCACCTCACATTTGAAGTCACTTTGAGGGGTCTATATGGCAGAAAATACCCAAAACTGACACCATTCTAAAAACTGCACCTCTCAATGTACTCAAAACCACATTCAAGAAGTTTATTAACTCTTTACGTGCTTCAGAGGAGCTGAAGCAATGTGGAAGGAAACAATTAACATTTAACTTTTTTTTTTATAAACATTTTACTTCAGAACCAATTTTTTTTTTATTGTCATAAGTGAAAACAGAGAAAACGAACCACAAAAGTTGTTGTGCAATTTCTCCTGAGTATGCCTGATACCCCATATGTGGGGGGGGCAACCACTGTTTGGGTACACGGCAGAGCTCGGAAGGGAAGGAGCACCGTTTGACTTTTTCAATGCCGAATTGGCTGGAATTGAGATTGGATGCCATGTCGCGTTTGGAGAGCCCCTGATGTGCCTAAACAGTGGAAACCCCCCACAATTGACACCATTTTGGAACCTAGACCCCTTAAGGAACTTATCTAGATGCGTGGTGAGCACTTTGAACCCCCAAGTGCTTCACAGAAGTTTATAACGTAGAGCCGTGAAAATAGAAAAATCATATTTTTTTACAAAAAATCTTTTCACCCCCATATTTTTACTTTCACAAGGGTAATAGGAGAAATTGGGCCACAAAAGTTGTGCAATTTGTCATGAGTACGCTGATACCCCATATGTGGGGGGAGCCTCTGTTTTGGCGCATGGCAGAGCTCAGAAGGGAAGGAGCGCCGTTTTGGACTTTCATGGAATGGTGTGTGGGCATCATTTCTCGTTTGGAGACCCTCTGATGTACCTAAACAGTGGAAACCCCCAATTCTAACCAACCATAACCCCAACACACCCCTAATCCCAACCCTAACCCTAAAACTTTAGCCTATCTCTAACCCTAATGGGAAAATGGAAACAAATATATTTATTTCATTATTTTTCCCTAACTAATGGGGTGATAAAGAGGGGGGTGTTATTTACTATTTTTTTGTTTTATTTTGGTCACTGTGCTAGCGTTTAACACAGTGACCAAAATGAACCAATAGGAAAAATCTTCCTATTGTGGCCGGCCGGCAGATCTCGGTGGGCGAGGTGCGCATGCGCCCGCCGAAAAAAAAAAATGGCGGCGCTCACCAGAGGAAGCAGGGGGGCCGGGGCCCAGGAGCATCGGGGGGGGATCTGGGACCCTATTTCTCTCTCCTCTGATGTGCGATCACATCAGAGGAGAGAGCAATTAAATGGCACGTTGGACCTTTTTTTTTTTTTGCGCTTGCCGTTATACAGTTAATAACGGCGATCTCAACACTGGGGTCGGTAAAAACTGACCCAAATTATGTTCTCTGGGGGCTCGGCTACTCCCGGCAGCCAAGACCCCGGAGAAATTCCGACTCTGGTGGGCGCTATTTAGTTTTTCCACAGCGCCGTGAATTTACGGCTCTGTGGTTTAAGTACCCCTAACTACCGCCGTTATAAGGGGTATCGACAGTTAAGGGGTTAAACACATGCTTGCGCTGCATTTTTTATCCGCATCAGCTTACGCATGACGCCAAAAAAACGCTGCGTGCGTATGCATTTTTGCATGCATTTGCATTGTTTATGCGCATGCGTTCGAGATTTCCAGGGGAAGTTGGGTATGCGGACAATGCTTTCCAGGAGAATTTCCCTGACACAAGCCACACACAATGGGCGCGTCTCCTGGGATTTCTGTATATTTAGACCCTGCACAGATGACATCCTCCTCTTCTTTTCCTGCTGTATACAGCTTCAAGATGAATCTTGGCTGGGACACCTTACGTTTTAAAGTCGATTTGGAATTGAAATTGGCTCTTGCCTTTGCTTTTGCTTGTCAAGAAGAAAGAAGAAGAGAAAGAGAGAGAAGGCGTCATCGTCACCGCTATTGGCAACAACACAGCGTTGAAGTCCGTCGTCGGTGTCAACGGTACAACTATCACATTTTGCCGTCTGCAATAAATGTGAAAAGATATAATTGTGAATAAATATTTTTTTTTCTTCTTCCCAGGATGCCTAAATCAAAGGAGCTGGTGTCTTCAAGCTCATCCTGGAGTGAATCTCATAGTGAGGAGGATCAGAAGGTGAGGGGCCGTTAGTCCATAGTTTGTTATCCGCCTATACGCCACAGAGGACGGTGCTGGTGCCCCCAGGAATCTGCGTACATGAGGGTACCTAGACCGCCAGATATTTGCTTATTAAAGGGAATCTGTCCCCCCCACGTGACATATGACTTAATATGGACTTATAGGTAATAGTGAGTTAATGGTAAACTTACCTGGAGCAGCCAGTGTCAGGCAGCGGCTGCCAAGGCAAACAGGATCATTAGGAGCATTAAAAGAGTTCTGGATACAGATGATGAGAGCATTATACTGCCTCTGTACAAATCCCTGGTCTGGATTCACATGATGAGAGCATTATACTGCCTCTGTACAAATCCCTGGTCTGGAGACACATGATGAGAGCAATTATACTGTCTCTGTACAAATCCCTGGTTAGACCGCACATGGAGTACTGTGTACAGTTTTGGGCATCGGTGCTCAGGAAGGACATAAAGGAACTAGTGCGAGTACAAAGGAGGGAAACAAAATAAATGAAGGAGATGGGGAACTACAATACCCAGAGAGATTAGCAAAATTAGGATTATTTAGTCTAGAAAAAAGACGACTGAGGGGCGATCTAATAACCATGTATAAGTACAGTGCCTTGTAAAGGTATTCGGGCCCCCTGGAACTTTTCAACCTTTTCCCACATATCATGCTTCAAACATAAAGATACCAAATGTTAATTTTTGGTGAAGAATCAACAACAAGTGGGACACAATTGTGAAGTTGAACAAAATTTATTGGTTATTTTACATTTTTGTGGAAATACAAAAACTGAAAAGTGGGGCGTTCAATATTATTTGGCCCTGTTACTTTCAGTACAGCAAACTCACTCCAGAAGTTCATTGTGGATCTCTGAATGATCCAATGTTGTCCTAAATGACTAATGATGATAAATATAATCCACCTGTGTGTAATCAAGTCTCCGTATAAATGCACCTGCTCTGTGATAGTCTCAGGGTTCTGTTTGAAGCACAGAGAGCATCATGAAGACCAAGGAACACAACAGGCAGGTCCGTGATACTGTTGTGGAGAAGTTTAAAGCTGGATTTGGATACAAAATGATTTCCTAAACTTTAAACATCCCAAGGAGCACTGAGCAAGCGATCATATTGAAATGGAAGGAGTATCATACCACTGCAAATCTACCAAGACCCGGCCGTCCATCTAAACTTTCATCTCAAACAAGGAGAAGACTGATCAGAGATGCAGCCAAGAGGCCCATTATCACTCTGGATGAACTGCAGAGATCTACAGCTGAGGTGGGACAGTCTGTCCATAGGACAACAATCAGTCATACACTGCACAAATCTGGTCTTTATGGAAGAGTGACAAGAAGAAAGCCATTTCTCAAAGATATCCATAAAAAGTGTCGTTTAAAGTTTGTAACAAGCCACCTGGGAGACACACCAAACATGTGGAAGAAGGTGCTCTGGTCAAATGAAACCAAAATCGAACTGTTTGGCAACAATGCCAAATAATATGTTTGGCGTAAAGGCAACACAGCTCATCACCTTGAACACACCACCCCTACTGTCAAACATGGTGGTGGCAGAATCATGGTTTGGGCCTGCTTTTCTTCAGCAGGGACAGGGAAGATGGTTCAAATTGATGGGACGATGGATGGAGCCAAATACAGGACCATTCTTGAAGAAAACCCGTTGGAGTCTGCAAAAGACCTGAGACTGGGACGGAGATTTGTCTTCCAACAAGACAATGATCCCAAACATAAAGGAAAATCTACAATGGAATGGTTCACAAATAAACGTATCCAGGTGTTAGAATGGCCAAGTCAAAGTCCAGACCTGAATCCAATCGAGAATCTGTGGAAAGAGCTGAAAACTGCTGTTCACAAACGATCTCCATCCAACCTCACTGAGCTCGAGCTGTTTGCCAAGGAAGAATGGGCGAGAATTTCAGTCTCTCGATGAACAAAACTGATAGAGACAAACCCCAAGCGACTGCAGCTGTAATCGCAGCAAAAGGTGGTGCAACAAAGTATTAAGTTAAAGGGGCCGAATAATATTGCTCGTCCCACTTTTCAGTTTTTGTTTTTCCACAAAAATTGAAAAAAAAAACAAATAATTTCATTCAACTTCACAAGGGTGTCCCTCTTGTTGATTCTTCACCAAAAACTTACATTTGGTATTTTTATGTTTGAAGCATGATATGTGGGAAAAGGTTGAAAAGGTCCAGGGGGCCGAATACTTTCGCAAGGCACTGTATATGAAGGGACAATACAAATATCTCTCCGAGGATCTGTTTATACCAAGGAAGGTGACGGTCACAAGGGGGCATTCTCTGCGTCTGGAGGAGAGAAGGTTTTTTCCACCAACATAGAAGAGGATTCTTTACTGTTAGGGCAGTGAGAATCTGGAATTCCTTGCCTGAGGAGGTGGTGATGGCGAACTCAGTCGAGGGGTTCAAGAGAGGCCTGGATGTCTTTCTGGAGCGTAACAATACTGTATATTACAGTTATTAGGCTCTTTACAAGGACGTAGATCTGGGGATTTATTCTGACAGAATATAGGCTGAACTGGATGGACAAATGTCTTTTTTCGGCCTTGCTAAATGTTACACTACTCTCACCTGTGTGCTTCATATTAATGGTCTTGTTATACTTGTTGCTGAGAAATGTTATATTCTGCCTTTATTCTAATGATTTCTTCCAGGCTCCGGGTGCCTCCTGTCCTCATTACAATACTACCCCCCCCTCCCATGTACGTCAGTTGTGGCCCCAGAATCCCGCACCTGCGCTCCCTCGGAACCTCTTCCTCCCTTCTGTGTGCGCTGCATTCAGGGATTTTCTGCGCTGGCGAGGCATTGTGACCTCCAGTGTGCGCGTCATTTCTCCCAGCATAGTCATTGCTAGGAACCAGGTGTAAATGGCGATGACTGTGCAGGGAGGAATTGTGGAGAGCAGCTTATCGGTGCGCACACCGGAGGTCACTGGAGCTGAAGTCCACTGCACAGAAGATCCCTGAATGCTGCGCCCATAGGAGGGGAGGAAAAGGTACGTATTGTGCAGGCGCGGGATTCCAGGGACATAACTGACGTGCATGGGAGGGGGGTAGTATTATAATGAGGAGGACAGGAGGCCGGGATTTCTTCCTGGCAGCGCATGCCCCGGAGCCTGGAAGAAATCATTAGCATAAAGAAAGAATACAACATTTCTCAATAACAAGACCATAATTGAGGCAGACAGGTAGGACTAGTGTAGCATTCTATTTACCTGTATGTCCATATTAATAGGTCATATACGCCCCGGGGGGACAGACTCCCTTTAAATGATACAGCTACTAATGTATGTGTAAAGCGCACATAAAGAAATCCAGGCGTATGATCGTATTTGACTCACTAACAAGTGTGAAATCGAAGACACAATCCACATGGGGATTTAGTTGCTTGTTAACTGGTTTATAATGTTATGCACATTGTCGCTATCACTGGGAGTCCCAGCGATCAGTAAGTTGTCCCCTAATTTGAGATGAGGATCAGGCAGAGTTTGAGCTCCCCTGTTCGTGCTGATTTTTCTCTAAAAATCGAATATTCATTATTATGTGTTGGGTGCCCTCCAGACACCAGAACATAGTAAATGTAGGATGTAAAAAAAAAAAATAGAAGAAAAACTCCTATAACTCACTTTATTATGCACATCTCTGGCTCCTTTGCTTCTCATAGTCACCCATCCGGTCCTTGTTGCATCTCATCACCGTCACTCATGCCGAATTCACACTAGGCCAGGATTTCTGGCTCTGTTGAGG
Organism: Oophaga pumilio; assembly: GCA_009801035.1. Classification (NCBI taxonomy): domain Eukaryota; kingdom Metazoa; phylum Chordata; class Amphibia; order Anura; family Dendrobatidae; genus Oophaga; species Oophaga pumilio. The sequence continues at coordinate 10,280 of VIAB01022807.1, read as the reverse complement.
GCATGTGCATGTAAGATTGCAACATGTGCCACGATTCACTCACTTTCTAAATGTCTGCACAGTAGTCTGGGACCTCTGACTCTGAGCGCGATTTCACCGCGAGCGTCGGTGATAAGCAGCTGCGACAAGGAATAGACAGGTGACGGTGAAGGGCTGTGAGGTTTTCATTGCCCCTTTCCAGATGATTCTGCACAAAAGCAAGTGAACAAAAAAAAACCTTTTGGTAAATGTGGATTTTTTTTTTTTTTGCAGCATTCGATTCCACTCAAATCTATTCATTCATCTGTACCCCAGTATACAAATATATAAAACCCTGCAAATGTGGTGTTTGTCTTAAGGCAAGGCGAAAAAAGCAGCCCCCATCAGAGAAGGAAAAGCCGGCAAAGAAACAGAAGTCTGCAGAAAGCTTCAAGGGATCTGCCTCCACCAAACAAAGCAGCAGCAACCAGGACGACAACATGTTCCAGGTACGTTCCCTTTGTGAAGACCATCTGCTCGTATCAAGTCTCACCTGTTTAACCCCTTTCTTCCATCTGACGTACTATCCCGTCCATGTGCCCTGGGACTTCCCAAGGATGGGATAGTACGTCATCACTGATCAGCCGCGCTCACTGGGGAGCGCAGCTGATCGCGGCCGGGTGTCAGCTGATTCTCACAGCTGACACCCGGCACTAAATGCCAGGAGAGGTCACGGACCGCTCCCGGCACGTTATCCCTCGGCACACTGCGATCAAAGATGATCAACGCGTTCCAGTGGCATAGAGAAGCATCGCGCAGGGAGGGGGCTTGTCAGTACCTGCTAAGAGCAGACACCGGCAAGCCTCCTGCACTGCCTGTCAGATCGCT
>VIAB01022804.1:28774-39353 GCA_009801035.1 Oophaga pumilio | reverse complement strand
GAGGGATGGATGTGGCCTTTACATAGGCTTTCAGAAATATACTGTTTCATAGCGGTTCTCTCTGGGCCAGAGAGGTTGTACAGATGGGCCTTGGGCAATTTAGCACCCGGAATCAGATTAATAGTATAATCAAAAGGGCAGTGTGGTGGTAAGCCCTCGACTTCCTTTTCAGAAAAAACATCCTCAAATCCTTCAGGTACTCCGGAATGCCTTCCAGATTAACGGATGACACAAGTACAGTAGAATAGAAAAGCAACTTCTACTACAATTGGGACCGCATTTAACAATGTCCCGAGATTCCCTGTATCACAGGATTATGTAACTGTAACCAGGGGAACCGCAACATCAGTCTCGTAGGCAGATTGTCCAGAACAAAACATGCAATATGTTCCTGGTACAAGGAAACAACTTTAAGGAGAAACTCCTCTGAGACAAATTTTATGACATTCTTAGCCAGTGGTGTTTTGTCAATGGCAACAACATGAATAGCAGTCTCCACCTCCATAGGTTCAGATGGTGGCAAAACAACAGGATTAGCAGGGAGTAACGGAACCTCTTGCTGTGTAACACCTCTCCCGTAGCCTCTGATTCTTACGGATAGCCTGAGTCATAGCCTCCTCCAATGACCAGGGTGGTGGATGGAGAGCCAGAGCGTCCTTCAGGTGATCTGACAGTCCTCTCCTGAACTGACATCTCAGCGCAAAGTCATCCCAGGACACCTCAGTGGACCGTCGCCGGAACTCTGAGCAATACCATTCAGCCAAGAGCTTCCCCTGAAAGAGACTCATGATTGTGTTCTCTGCCACTCTGATCCAGTCGGGCTCATCAAAAATGAGTCCTAAGGCCTCAAAGAACCTGTCCACAGACACACATTCAGGGGCAGAAGCAGGTAAAGAGAAAGCCCACGATTGAGGTCCCTCCCGAAGTAAGGAAATGATTATCCCCATCCGCTGACTCTCATCTCCAGAAGATCGGGGTCTAAGAGAAAACAATAGCTTGCAACTCTCCTTGAATGTACAGAACCTCTCCTTTTCCCCAGAGAAGATATCTGGGAACCTGACTGTAGGTTCAGGAGAGTGCAATGAGACATCAACAGTTTTAGAGTGCTTACAGACAGACTGGAGAGAAAATCACTGCAAAGATTTTGCCGAGTCAGAAAGTTCCCTTTGCAGGTGGTTATGAGACGAGGCCAAGGCCCTATGTTCCACATACAGATCCTGCATAATTTGTCTTAGACTATATGCTAAGGTATGGAGCGGATTCATAGAAAGCAGAGCAGAGAAAAAAAAACTAGCTGTTTTTGAGTCAGTTATAATATCATGCTGCTGCGATGCAGGTAGGTCCAGGCTCCACAAGATGGCAGTAGAGCGGAAGCAAGACTGCACCTAAACAGAGCTGGCCTGCAGTGCAGCAGCAAGGCTGCCACAGGTGGCAGCAGAATAGTCAGACAAGCCAGGTCAAATCCTAGACTGTAGCGCAGTACCAAAGGAATAAGCAAACTCACGGTCAGAGACAAGCAAGCCATGTAATCAGCAATGGTAGGAAGCGGATGACACAGACAAAAGACAGAAGCAGGTCAGGATACAAGCCAAGTCACAACCAGGGAGTCAGTACACTAAAGGGAAACATTGAGTCAGGACGGGAAAGGGGGAGAACAGTGACATGGGATCAGATAGCAAACATAGCAGGACCAATCAAAGCAATCAGAGTCAGCTACAGCAGCCCTAGGCAAAAACTATAACTGACATCACCTACAGTAAGCAGCGGCGATAAATAGCCAACCTGAACCCAGACTGAGGCTGAGAAAGGTTATCCCCTGATATGACCAGACCAGGAAAAAGGGAAAACAGGACTCAGAACCTGGTCTGGATCATGACACAATGCTTTTCCATCATGATAGACCACCATGATACAAAGAAAAAGTCATAAAGTGGCTTGTTGAAAACAGAACATTGAAATTTGGGGTCTGTGGTCAAAATCTCTCTAGATCTCAATCCCATTGAGAACCTGTGGTCAACCCTCAAAAAGCAGGTGGACAAACAAAAACACAGACATTGTGATAAACTCCAAGCACTGATTAGCCAAGAAAGGACTTTCATCAGTCAGGATTTGTGATATACAGCATGTCAGGTATCTTGGAGAATAAGGGTCAACAACACTGTAAATATTCAATTTTAGCATAAACTGGATGAATTTGGCAATAAAAGAGTGCTAACAGTTTCTGGTTTGGATTTTATCCTACGTCACATGGCAAGGATCGTTAAAGGGTTAATAGTCACTTTTAGGATTTCCACTTCCAATAGGTGGCACTAGAGTTCAAGTCCGCTTCCTCTCTGAAGAGGCAATTTTCATATTTAATTTTCCGGAGGAGCATTGCAAGGCATATAAGCCTCCTAACATTGGCATGCCATGACAGGCATGTCACTCTCCACAATGAGAAATGTACCTCTTACATCTCATTAAAAGTGTAAACTCTTATGAAATGCTTATAATTGTGCTTCAGAAACAATAGAAACATCTGACTAAAAGATCTAAAAACACAGAAGCAACAAGCTGACAAAATTAATGTCAGTCTCAAACCTTTTAGTCACGACTGTAGACAACGAACAACAATTAACAAAGTCTAGGAGGGAGAACTCAATACATTTTTGCTCTTTGCCCACACATAGGTCATCTTCTGGATAACCCCTTTAGGTTCTCTTCAGTTGTATAAATTGCGATGTATTATGAAAAATTGGAACATTAATTTTTGTCTTTGTTAATATGCAAATTGCCTCTTTGTTAACTAATTCTTAGATGTGCAACTTAGCTACATTTTCTAATGGGGTAGTTTGAAATCTACTTCTTGTCTCGTCATAGACTTAGACTACTGCCCTGGCTGTCCCCTATACTTTACACTGACTAATCAGATTCACAGCCAATCAGAAGCTCTCTAGGAAGGAGCTATATTATAATAAATGACAATGATGAAGCTCAGTCCCAATAGCAGTATACTCCACCCTTTCCTTTACAGTCTTTTTTGCGGTCTCATCAGGGTATATGCTCACATATCGTCTACTAAATAGCCTTGTAATTGCAGAAAATAAACCTATTCATACATGCATGAACAGCTTTTACTGTATTCATTCGGAGCTAAAAGAAAAGTATTTTGGACAGCGCAGACAATCCTGAAAGATTCTGGAGAGCTCATTCTTAATGGAAAAAGGCTTAGAGGAGACTGATGGACATGTAGCGATAGAGAAGGCAGTGTTTCATAGGGTAATCTTTCTCAATTTTCTCAGCATACATCTTGTCTTCTCTCTGGGTCTTTGTCCATCTTCTTTTATTAAGTACATTTTGATAAATATCTGCTATGGGGAATTATTTCTTCATTATCTTCTTCAGGGATTTTTTTCTGCATTACACTTGGTATAGCTAAAAGGCTAGTTCTGACACTTTCAACAGAAACCTAGTACTTCTATCCCATGTAAGCATTATGGCTATGGATATTACAAAACCCATTACAGCTGTATTTATTATAACCAATTATATACTGATCAGCCATAATATTAAAATCAATTTGTTTTAATGTCATTGCTGATTATGCCATGGGATGGTGTAAGATATATTAGGCAGCCATATAATTAATGAGCCAGCATTTGAGCAACTTCCCTTGCAGCATATGGTGCGACTTAACCGCTGATCCGTCAGCGTGTCCACTCTTACCAATGTCCACCGCCCAAAGCACCTTCAGATGTAACGTTTGTTTTTTAAATGGGAAAGATATGACAATACAGAAAGATTTCCCGATGCAGTGTAACTTGACACACAATTATACAAACTCAATGTCTATTGTTGAATCATGATATCTCTCTTGTGTTAGTATAAAGGGAATGTGTCATCAGAACCTATTGTTTAAATCAGATTTTTGTATTAAATGTGTTTTTAAAACATTTTAACACCTTTTTCTTTACATATCACAAGCTGTATTAAAAATAATAATAAAAAATATTGCAATTTTTCACACTGGCCACTGGGACTTTTTTAAACTTCAACTTCCTTTTGTTTTGGGAAACAACACATGTACAGTGCCACAATGGTCAGATCCCAACTCTGTCTTTTCTATTGAAGTGTCTAATAAGCATGTGCAAAGTTGAAGGGAGGGGAACAGGGTCAGATGTGACATGACTAATTGGTAGATCCTGTCTCATCAACTGTGGATACAGGGGTGGTCTGTTATTGTGGTCTTGCCTGTGATAATATGGAGCCATGCTTTAAATCTTTCCTGAAAGAAAAAGAAGTAGGAGTCTAAAAAAACAGTGGCAAATGTGGAAGTTGACAAATTTCTATTTTTTTTTAAGTAAAGATACTATGTAATGATATCTAATTTTACATCATGCGGATGGTGGACTGTGTGTGCATCACTTTCTTGTTAAAGAGATCTCACCATAATGCACAACAGGAAAAAAGACACCAGTGGAGGCAGTGTGATGTTCTGAGCAATATTTGCTAGTAGATATTTGGTTCTGGCCTTCTTGCGAATTTTTCTTTGACATGCATGACATACCTAGACATAGCGGCAGACCAAATACATCCCTTCAAGGCTATGGTATTCACTAATGGCAGTGACATTTTTTAGAACATTGTTACACATTGCAACACTGCAGAAATTGTTCAGGAATGGCTTATGAAACATAGCATAGAGTTCAAGGTTTTATCTTCCAATTTCCCTAGTTCACTCAGCCTTAACTTCTGTAGATATGCTAGAAAAAAGTCTGATCTATGGAGGTCTCACCTCTCAACAACAGGATTTGAAGGATCGGGACCAAACATCTTGCATTATGACATTTTCTTCACAGGTCTTAGAGAGTCAGTGCTTTGATGCAAAAAGTTTCTTGGGTAGCAAAGTGGGCTCTAAGCAATATTATGACTGGATTTTTACCAAAATGTATAAAATTCCATCCCATATAATTGTGTGGAAATTTTGATATTTCGAGAGCGCATTTCTAACTATACCTGATTTTATGGAAAAGTATTAAGGGAAAAATATATTCTTTCTAAGATTCAAAGCCACTAACCGCCAAGACTTATATAATACTCTAATAAACAAATGATTTATATTATTTTTTGCAGAGGTGACAAAATTGCGCAAAACAGAAAATTAAGCTTAGAGGCCAGGAAATACCTTTCAAGGTTAGGGACAGAGAGCCCACCTCACCCAAAAAGAACAGAGTAATCCTGCATTCATATTATTTCATGACAGTTCAAACCTGCCAGCTAATGGTCTACCTATCTGAAAATATGCCTAGTCACACAAAAGGGGATTTGCAAAAAAAAAATAATTATAGCTGAGGAAATATGTTTTAAACAAGCAAATTCTCAGTGTATATTGAAATTCTGTCCTTAATCCCCCACCTGCTCAAAGCATTTAGGCTTATGCATCACCTGTGTCAATAACTAAACCAAGAAGAGCAAGAAGATAAAGGAGGACAGCTTTGACATGTCCCCCTAGAAAGGCAAACTAGTACCAAATAGAAGACTGGCCCTAGGGTTTTGCATGAAGAATTTTTGAAGCACTGTAAAAAATTCTGGAAAAAATATATATCTTTATAAGTTATCCAACAGAGTGGACCACACTGTCTAACGCCTTTATGGCATCAAGTGATAGTATGGAGTAGCCATCCCTACTCATTCAAGTCTGCAGATTGCAGTAAATTCACTTTAAATTTATAGACCTGTTGTGATGCTTAGTCACTTCTCAAAGACAATCCATGAGGCGAGGAAATCAAGGAGTCTGAGGTCAAAATCCAGGATGGTAAGTCAAGACAAAGGGATGAGACAAACGGATAGTCAGAGGCTAAGTCTGGTATCAGGTAGCTAAGGTCAGAGTGCGTTGAGGCAAAAGGGGCAATACGTACGGGTTGTCAAAAGGAAAATTCAAGGTCTAGCAATGAAGATCAGAGAATCAGAACACAGAGCACAGAGCATGACTACAACTGGCAATGTTCTAATCATTGCCATCCAGCTAAATAGCCAGGTAATCACCATGGATGGCTTAAACATGGAGGAAAATCCACATGCCAGACCAGATTGGACACCCAGATTGGACACCTGTGGTGTCATTCACAATACTGACAGCTCGGCACACCCCTGCCTCAGATTGGACAACTGGGCTCTATCTCACAGTACTGACAGCCCAGCGCACCCTGGACTATATAGGGTAGCTGAGCAGTGTTGGCATATGCAACAGATTAAGACTTATTATAAGTAAAAGGAGGACTTTATGCTGACCTGACAGTAGATGGTGATGTTGTGCAACGTTTTCTTCTGTTTAATGTATTGTATAAGAAATAGTCTCACTTGTAGTTTCACTTTCGTTTTGTTCCTGTTTCCTGATGCAATGCTGAAATGACTGTGCATTTTCCCTTTACCTCATGTTGTTAGAAGTAAAAGCTTGTTATTCCATGCAGCCTGCTCTGTGAAGTTTTCAACTGCAAAGGTGTGGATTCAGAAGCTGTGCAACAAGCAGTCACTCACAGGTTCCTTAGGACACCTTGAGTGATGGAATTGTGACACCCATGATGGACAAAATAATTTGTATCCAAATCAATCACATTTCATATTACCTTTGATCATTTATTGGCTGATACCAAGCTCAATGTATCCATTTTGAGAATATGTATAATTGTGGTTTCTGCTGTAGGTGAAGGAAGTGTTTCCTGTATGAAAAAATGCAAGACTTTCTTTAGCTAAGTCATAGGGGCTTCCAAAAATTCAATCTGGAACCATTATATCTTCTAGCCTCCAGTCCTCATAAGCTAACTGTATGACAAGAGCTCCTTATAATAATGAACAAAAGTTGAAGTAATTGTTATTGTTGGGTTAGACATATTTCATAATTTATGTTTAATAGCTAAATTGTCTTGTTTGCCTATTAAGATTGCAAAACCAACCAAGAACTTTCCAGGCCTCACAGTTTCCATATATCTATTTCTGCTTTAGAAGAATTATTTGCCTTTTCTTCCAATAGGGGTTGACAAATAGTTTGTAATTAGTATCCATACTTGTTTTGCAGTGCGTGAGGGATTGAAAATAATTATAGATTCAGCATAATTTAATTGCTGCTTTACTAACTTTGCCTCCTTGAAAAGGTTTTTTCCTGCAAACTGAAATCTGATTAAAAAGTAAATCCCTCAAGACTGCTTTATTTACATCCCATAACACTAAGCTGAAACTGTTGTTTCGTTAATAATGAAAAATGTTTTGATCAAGTCATGAGTGGAGTCCCTGTCTTATCAGAACAACCCAGCGGGAATTAAATTTGAATACTAAATTGGAAGAATGAGAAGCAAGACACAGATCCGTTACCAGCAGAAAGTGGTCAGAGACACTTCTGACTTCTTAGGAAACCCTTTTAGCATAGGACACATATTAGTATTTGCAAGCATCATAAAACTCTAGGAAAAATTCCAACATTTCTGATTCCAAAACATACTGAGACCACACGATCTCCCCCCGCTAGATCAGAACTCTGGTGTGAACAGGTAGCTAGCCAACAGCCACTGAAACAACAGGGACTGAATGAAAACCGAGGTAAATGAGAAACAGAGACCAGCGCAGGGCCCAACAGGGGGACCCGGCTGACCTCACACAGAAGGCAGAAAAACAAAAGAAAACAAAACCACAGAAACGAGCAGAAAATAGCTTACCTGAAAGATGCAGAAGACCGCAGCAGCTGACTTCCAAACTGGACCAGAAAGAGAAAGCTAATCACCGGCAAGGATCATGGGAAAGTTACTCCCTTAAATCTCCCCAGTCATCACTCCCAGATCGTCCGCAGCTGGATCCTCAGCTGAAGGGCCTCTGTCAGTCAAGGCGGCTTCATTAATATCAACATCCACCAGAGGGAGCCCCAACTCAGAATCCAGAACATTCACAACACCTAGCCCTAATGTAAAAATGAAAATAAATATATTTTCCTTATTTTATTATATTTCCCTAACTAAGGGGGTCATAAAGGGGGCTTTATTTACTAGTGTTTTTAATTTTGATCACTGTGATAACATTTATCACAGTGATCAAAATGTACCTGCACTGAATGAATGAATCTGCGGGCCGGCAGATTCGGCGGGTGCACTGCGCATGCGTCCGCCATTTTGTTTACAGGAAGAAGACGTCGGGAGCCGCATGAGCTGTGTGAGGATGGGGGGGATAATGGAAGGTGAAGGGGACAGATCGGGGATCCCGGGGACCCTATTTCTCTCCCCTCTGATGTGCGATCACATCAGAGGAGAGAGAAATTAAATGCAAAATCGAGGCTTTTTTTTTTGCGGTCGCCGTTATATGGTTAATAACGGCGATCGCAAAAGCAGGGTCGGTAAAAACCGACCCGAATCAGGGATTACCAATCTGGACAACCCCTTCCCTAAATGAGGACTTGCTGGCGATCAACCGATCATGTGTCACTCGTCTTGAAGACCCTCTGTAATTGTCTGGTTTTGCCCTCTGTGACACCTATGTACTCTTTTAAAAGCATACAGAGAGGGGTGGGCCTGGTGAGACAACTCCAGTTGGTTCCATTTTTGGGTAGCTTTGCCATTAATGTGGTGAAAACATTATCATAACAAATTTAATTGCAGACTGCTACAGATCTCCATTGTCAGTTCTCTTGGTCCTGTAGGATCAGGGGTGACCAGGAGCTGACAGTTTATCGTGAACAGCAATTGCAGTATGGCGTCCTGTGGTTTCCTTCAGTTCACAGAACAGTAGATGATATGGATTAGAATAAAATGGTGGAAATGTTTAGGTTTTACCGTGCATCATAACTCAATTAAAAATGAGGCTAGTGGTTATTTGCAGCCTGTGATTTTGTTTTATTAATTCTACTCTTGATGTTGGAAACTTGATACATAACACACCAGTGGCAGTTATTACGACAGGGCACATAATGACATCACAGCGTGCATGACAGCATAGCTATCACATGACATCACAATTGGTACACAGTGTATAAAGTTATTATCCTGAACCACCTTGGTTCCCCAGAAGCAGCAGCTTGAGGAAAACAAGTCCGGGTAGGTAGCTGTTCACTTAAAACTAAAGCCCCATTCAATCATTGTGTAGCTGTGGGATGTTCGAGGTGAAGTTTAGAATTGCACCATTTACCCCTAAAAAATGTCAGCAAACATCTGAGTGACGTGTTCTCTCTTGTGTATCAGAATGATTCCTTAAGTAGGACCTACCATTTAATCCTCTTTTTTGTAATGATAGGTGTTATGTAGAGCACTAAAATGCTCGGGTTCTCGTTATTCGGGTCGAGCAAATTGGAATACTCAGGTACTCGACCTGAGCAACGAGCCCAATGTAAGTCTATGGGAAAACCGAGCATTTTTGCCGCGATCCCCCCGGGGGTCCTTTTAAAGTCTAAAAACATCTGTAAATGATGGAAACACAGCTCAAATGACACGTGAACATCATGGGGAATGCACTTGGAAGCATTTCTGACAGGTCACAGCTGTGAGCAATGTTATCAGAGTGTTACGCCATTTTTTACAGGCGCACCAAAAAACATACAAAAGCGAAACTAAAATGGATTTTCCTGGGAAATATGTCAAGGAACATCCTTTCCCGACTAAGGACTTTTATATAAGGCAAAATAATGAACCCAAAGTAAAAATGTTAATCCACAAATTTGTCTATGTTCACACATAGCGTTTTTGATGTGTTTTTCAACGTTACCATTGCTTTCAACCAATACAAATGCATTTACTGTGAAATGTCATTGTCGCATTTAACATCCTTAGCTGGCTATGTGGTGTGTGACACATCATCAGACACATCTTGTTTCATTTATGAAGGAGGGACTCAAAGTCACAAAGCCAATTTTTATAGGGGTCTCAGTCGGCATTACTATTCTTAAAGGGCCAATATTAAACAGTGGGTCTCCTACTGTATACTGTTATTGCCTAGGCATTGAGTGGCTGGGCTGCCAAAAATTAGGACGCACCCCAATACCCCGGTGATGAGACGTACAGGAGGGCCTCATGAAAAAGTGTTCCAATTATAAGAAAATTTGTCTCCCATAGTATTAGCCTGTGCATTAAATGTAAGGCCTGCCCTGCAGAAAAATAATACGCACCTCAATAAGCCTTTGAAACCAGGTACTGGAGGGCCACAAGAAAACCAAGTTCACATTACTCTTTTGCCACTGCCATACTGTTAGCTTCTTCATTGAATGCAAGGCCCACCCTGCATCAAAGTAACACACACCCCAATAAGCCTTTGAACCCACGTGCTTGATGGCCATCTGAAACCATTCTTCCTATTAATTTGTTACTCCCATATTGTTTGGTTACGCAGTGAATATTTGAGCCTGAAGACCCAGCAGTGGACAATTGCAGTGTTGATTCTAAAAACCCAGCGGTGGACCATTGCAGTGTTGACGCTAAAGACCCTGCAGTGGAGCATTTCAGTGTTGAGCCTGAAGAACCATCATTGATCAATTGCTGTGGTGAGTCAGAAGACCCTGCATTTTAACATTGCAGTCTTGAGGCTGAAGAATTGGCATAGAAGAATTGCATTGTTGAAGAATATTAACAAC
>VIAB01022802.1:2931-13890 GCA_009801035.1 Oophaga pumilio | reverse complement strand
AGTGATTATATCTGGGTATGATTTGCAATAAAGTCATTTATTATTAAGCTGTGATGCTTGCAAAAGGGGTGCTACTTGGTACTAATCATGTAGGGTGCCTAAACTTTTGCATCGGCACATTTTCCTTTTTGCAGTTTTTAAAATGAAAAGGATAAAAATATATATATTTTTGCCTAAAATACAAATTAAATGTTTCATCTTTAACTTTAACCCTTTTAGATATCATTTCATCTTCAACTTGCTTAACTGTTCACAATAACAGTAATATTGACCAAAGGTGCCCCAACTTTCAAATGCCACTGTATCTGTCTTTGCGACCACAACAAGCCATACACTCCATAGAGGTGGCCTTTATGGAAGAGTGGGCAGAAAAAAGTCTTTACTTAAACACAAAAATTGTAAGTCTTGTTTTGAGTTTGCCAAAAGATAAGTGGGAGACTCTCCAAAGGTGTGGATTAAGGTGTGTGAGGCAGTAACTGGTGTCATATGCGAGCGCTATGTGTCCCCCAGGATGCGCACAGAAGCGTATTGAGGCCGCGGGAGTGCATTGCAGTCACAGACATAGCTGTGATTGCAATGAAAAATAAAAGTAAGTGTTGGTCTTGGGCAAGCTATTTGTCCAAGGCAGGTTTAAGAAAACCTGCCATGGGCTTTTATTTTTGATACGGACTACAGGATGGTAGTGGGGCGGTCAGTTTCCTCCCAGCTAGGTCTTCCATGTGGCCTGCGGCCACAGGTTCCTTGTGAAAACCCTGCAGCAGATGGTTGGGCGTGTCAGTCTTTGTTTTCAACTTGGCAGAGCAGGAGGCTCTGCAAAACTTCAGCCTGTGTGAGGCAACACGGAGCCAAAAGGCCTGGCACACCTTAGCGTACATGGCGGTGCAGTCTCCCACAGCAACAGTCTCGGTTACGGACTATCTTGTTTCACGGCAGTGATCCGGAGGATACCCTTGTTTTCTATTTTGTGAGTTCGCTGAACATTAACCCCTTTCCGACATCGGGCGTAATAGTACGCCGATGTCGGACTCCCTCCCTTTGATGTGGGCTCCGGCGGTGAGTCCACATCTTTCCGGAGACATGTCAGCTGTTTTGAACAGCTGACATGTGCCCGGAACAGCCGAGGGTGGATTCGCAATCCACCCGCGGCTATTAACCCGCTAAATGCTGCTGTCAAACTCTGACAGCAGCATTTAACATGCGCTTCCGGCAATCGTGCTGGAAATCTGCCCACCATTGCCCCCTGTCACATGACTGCGGGTCACCGATGGGTTGGAATGACAACCAGAGGTCTCCTGAAGACCTCTATGGTTGTCAGTGCTAGATTGCTTTGAGAGCCGCCCGTTGGTCAGCGCTCATAGCAAGTCAGCAATTCTTCTACATACAGGTGATCTTGTTATGGCAGCATCTAGTCTCTCATGGAGACTATTGAAGCATGCCAAAAGTGAAAAAAAAAATGTTTTTAAAACTATAAAAAAATAAAAAATATATAAAAGTTCAAATCACCCCCCTTTCGCCCCATTCAAAATAAAACGATAAAAAAACAAATGAAACATACACATATTTGGTATCGCCGCCTTCAGAATCGCCCAATCAATAAAAAAAAAGGATTTACCTGATCACTAAACGGCGTAGCAAGAAAAAAAGTAGCATTAAAATGCAATAACTGGCGATTAAAAAATTGTATCTGCATCAAAATGGTATCATTAAAAACATCAACATGGCACGCAAAAAATAAGTCCTCACCCAACCCGATATCACGAAAAATGGAGACACAACGGGTATCAGAAAATGGCACAATTTTTTTTTCTAAGAATGTTTGGATTTTTTTTTCACCACTTACATAAAAAAGAACCCAGACATGTTTGATGTCTATCAAATCATAATGACCTGGAGAATCATAATTGCAGGTCAATTTTAGCATTTAGTGAACCTAGTAAAAAACCAAAACAAAAAACAAGTGTGGGATTGCACTTTTTTTGCAATTTCACCGCACTTGAAAATGTTTTCCCGTTTTTGAATACATGACATGGTAAAGTCAATGATGTAGTTTAAAAGTAAAACTCATCACGCAAAAAATCAAGCCATGACATGGCCATTTTGACCAAAAAATAAAAAAGTTATGGCTCTGGGAAGAAGGGGAGCAAAAAATGAAAATGCAAAACCAAAAATACCTCTGGTCGTTAAGGGGTTAAAGAGAAATATTTTTTTTACTTTCCTGTGGTCACTGCCAGTCTGTCACACTGCAACAACCCCTCTGGCACTACATATGGTTGGAGAATGCGGGCAGTGTGAACTGAGGCATACCACAAAGCGTGCTGCATGTCAGTGATTAGGCCTAAAACACTGAAGCCCAAGTCTGCCGACAAGTTTGAGGAGCTTTTGAAGCAGTTGGTCCTCACTCAGCAACGGCAACAAGAGCACCAGCAGAGGCCGCAGGATCAGCAGCAGTTGCAGTTTCATCGGCAGCAGCAGGAGCGACTACAGTTACAGCGGCAGCAGCTGGAGTAGCACAATTATCAGCAGCAGCTGTTATATCAGCAGCAGTAAAAGACTAGTGAGATGATTCTGCAGCAGGTAGTGGGCTATACGAGAGGCACCCACACCAGTGATCACGTTCCTTTCGGAGGCCCGATACAAAGTCCTATCGGCGCTGCAGAAGATGGGTCCTGAGGATGACATGGAGGCCTTCTTCAACATCATCGAGCGCACTGCAGAGCGGGAGAGCTTGCCGATGACCCATTGGGCAGAATTGGTGGCCCCTTTCCTAACAGGAGATGCCCAAAAGGCCTACCTGGACCTCAGTTGGGACGATGTACTGGACTGTGAGAAACCAAGAGGTGAGATCCTTGCCCGACTGGGGGTTAATACCTATGTGCGGGCTCAGCAGGTGTACCAGTGGTCCTTTGAGGAGTCTTGTCCCACCACGTCTCAGGTATATGACTTGCTGCTGCTGGTAAAAAATGACTCCAACCTGAGACCTTAACTCCGTTCCAGATAGTAGAGAAGGTGGTGGTCGACCAGCTGGTGAGGGCTCTGCCCACAGCCATACAGCATTGGGTGGAGCAAAGGGACCCGAGCACTTTGGACGAGATGATAGGATTGATTGGGCGGTATACAGCCACTCAGGACTTTATATGGGACATTGCTCCACTTCGGCTGTCACATCGGGCACCACCAGCCCAGGAGCCAGGGAAAAGTCCGCAACCCTCTGTTGGGGCTAATCAGAACCGAGCCCGTACTGAGGGGGAAACCTGGAGTAAGAGTGACAACAGACCCGTTTCCTCTAAATTGGCCCCAAGGTCCAGTCGTGCTGCAGCTATCAAGTGTTTGCGGTTCCAAGGATCAAGTGTTTGCGGTTCCAAGGACCCAGACATATGGCTTCCAACTGTCCCCTGACAGCTGAACATAGACTGCGGGTATATTCGCCGTGTGTCTCTGTATGCCCAGCCAATCAGCACTGCCACTATAGGCACTGACGGCAGCTAACCCCAGCTGTGCAAGGTATTCTTTAACGGGTACCAGACAGAGGCCTCTTGGACTCGGGGAGCTTAATGACTCTGGTCCATGGATCCCTAGTTGCGGGGGACAACCCCAGTGGACAGAAAGTGGGGGTGGTGTGTATTCATTGGGAACTCCGAGAGTACCCGACCGCAGAGGTTAAGTTTTCCACCCCATGTGGGGAAATAGGACATGTGGTGGGAGTGGTGAAGACTCTTCCATATGGGACTTTGTTGGGAAGTGACTTGCCCCTGTTCTGGTCCCTGTGAGAGACAAGGGTTAACCATGCCAAGGTAAATGTTATTCAGGGTGCGGAACCTGAAGATTCCGAGTCGTGGATACCTACCGTAGAGGTCGCCAACCTAGGGACAGAGTGTAAACCCGATAGAGGTATTAGCAGGAGAGGTCGAGGAGACCCCACCGATCTCCGAGCTGGAAGTTTCCCCTGGTAAGTTCGGGACAGATCAGCTCCAGGATCCCACCCTGGCCTGGACACAAGAAAGGGTGATAGAGATTGATGGAGTGGCTCAGTAACCGGGTGCCGAGTCAGTTTGGCTATCCAGCAGGATTTGTTATACAGGGTGGATAAAATTTGGGATGAGGTGGTGGAACAGCTGGTGGTTGCCCAATCCCACCATCGGGAGGTGCTCGACATGGCCCACACCCACATGCTGGGTGGGCACTTGGGGGCCAGAAAGACACAGGAGCGCATACTGCAGCGTTTCTTTTGGCCTGGGGTCTTCACGAAGGTCCAGAGGCACTGTGACACATGTCCAGAGTGCCAACTAACCTCACCCACTGCGAACTACAGCAGTCCATTGGTACCTCTGCCCATCATAGAGGTACCATATGAGTGGATAGCAGTGGATCTGGTAGGGCCTATAGTGAAATCCGCCCGGGGCCATCAACATATTTTGGTCATAGTGGACTATGCCATGCGGTACCTAGAGGTGATACCTCTCCGCCACACCTCGTCAAATCTAATAGCCCATGAGCTGTTTTCCATGTTTTGTCGCCTTGGGCTGCCAAAGGAGATCCTCACAGATAAGGGGACTCCTTTTATGTCCAAGGTGACCAAGGAGCTATGTAAGCTGCTCTGGACTATACAGCTATGTACGTCGGTGTACCACCCACAAACCGACGGCCTAGTAGAGAGATTTAATAAGACCGTTAAATCCATGCTTAAGAAGGTGGTCTCCAAGGACAGGAGGGATTGGGACATGTTATTGCCCTATCTGATGTTCGCTATCTGTGAGGTACCCCAGGTGTCCACAGGTTTTTCCCCATTTTAGCTATTGTATGGCAGGTATCCGAGGGGGCTGCTCGACATAGCTAAGGAGACGTGCGAACAGGAGCCAACTTCACATCGGAGTGTGATTGAGCACATGGCGAGTATGCAGGACCGGATTGTGGCCATCATGCCTATAGTTAAGGAGCAACTTTTGTATAATAAGAGAGCCACCATCAGGACCTATAAAGAAGGGGACCGGGTGTTGGTACTAGTGCCCACCTCAGAGAGTAGGCTCATGGCCAAGTGGCAAGGGCCATATGAGATACCGGGGTAGGTGGGAGAAGTGAATTATAGAGTGTACCAACCCGGAAAAAGGAAACCCGAGCAACTGTACCATGTTAACCTGCTAAAAGCCTGGAAGAACCAGCAATGTTTTGTCACAGAGGCAACTCCGGACGTACCAACGTAGACCCCTCTGGCACCGGCCAAGGACACAGCCGGGGGTCAGGTTAATATAAATGATGCTCTCACCAAACAGCAGCAATGGGAAGCTTGGGTTCTGATACAACAGTATATGAATGCATTCTTAGAGCTGCCAGGGTGGACCTCGGTGATCCAGCATGACATAATCACCGAGCCCCGGATAAGGGTATGGATGAAACCGTACTGAGTGCCAGAAGCCCAGAGGCAAGCCTTCATTGCCAAAGTGAAGCAAATGCTTGAGTTGGGAGTCATCGAGGAGTCCCGGAGTGAGTGGGCTAGCCCCATTGTACTGATAACAAAGCCAGACGGGTCAGTACGCTTTTGTAATGACTTCAGGAAATAAAATGTGGTGTCAAAATTTGACCTCTATCCCATGCACCAGGTGGATGAGCTAATTGAGAGACTGCGAGAGACCCAGTACTTCACCACGCTTGATCTCACCAAAGGTTACTGGCAGGTCCTATTGACAGCATCGGCAAAGGAAATGACCGCTTTTATAATGCCAGAGGATCTCTATCATTATGTCGTCTTGACTTTTGGATTACATGAGGCTCCGGCCACATTGCAGAGAGTGATGGACATAGTGTTAGAGCCTCATCGGAAGTACGCGTCGGCCTACTTAGACAACATAGTCATCTTTAGCGTGGATTGGAATTCCCACCTGTCCCAGGTACAAGCAGTGCTGGAGTCTCAGAATTGCGGGGTTAACAGCGAACCCAAAGAAATGCGCGTTAGGACTCACGGAAGCCAGGTACTTAGGTTACATGATCGGTTATCAAACCACAAATAAACAAGATCGAGGCCATCCAAAACTGGTCCAACCCGTTAAGTACCAAACAGGTGAGGGCATTACTCGGCATCATTGGTCCTAGTGCTGGTTTATACCCAATTTTGCTGAAAAATCGTCACCCCCTAACTGACCTGTTAACAGGTAAGAAGTTGGTTATGGTCTGGTGAAATCCTCAAGCGTAGGAAGCATTTCAGTCCCTGAAGTTGGCGTTGTGTGGACAGCCTGTCCTCATCAGCCTTAACTTCAAGGACACCTTTATCGTGCAGACATATGCCTCAGAGGAAGGTCTAGGATTGGTGCTGTCGCAAGAGGTGAATGAGGAAGAGCATCCAGTCACCTACTTTATCAGGAAACTGACCCCGGCAGAGAAAAATTGTAGCATAGTGGAAAAGGAGTGCTTCGCAATTAAGTGGGCCTTGGAGTCCCTGCGCTACTATTTGCTCGGGCTGATGTTTCATTTGATAACAGACCATTCACCCCTCGTCTGGATGAGAAGTGCAAAAGATAGGAATGCTCAAGTCACCCGATGGTTCCTATCCTAACAAAACTTTAGTTTCTCAGTGGAACATTGGGTGGGAAGTCACAGGGAAATGCTAATGCCCTGTCACCGGCCCACAAGTTTGAATGGGGGGCAGTATGTGAGGCAGGGGCTGGTGTCATATGTGAGGGTCGCCATGTGAGGACACTGGAGTGCATTGCAATGACAGACAGCTGTGATTGCAATGAAAAATAAAAGTAAGTGTTGGTCTTGGGCAAGCTTTTTGTCCAAGGCAGATTTAAGAAAACCTGCAGTGGGCTTTTATTTTTGAAACAGACTACAGGATAGTGGAGCGGTCCGTTTCCTCCCTGCCGAGTCTTCTATGTGGCCTGCCGGCCACAGGTTCCTTGTAAAATCCCTGCAGCAGAGGGTTGGGTGCGTCAGTCTTGGTTTGCAACTTGGCTGAGCAGGAGGCTCTGCAAGCCTTCAGCCTGTGCGAGGCAACATGGAGCCAAAAGGCCTGGCACACATTAGCGTACACGGCGGTGCAGTCACCCATGACAACATGTATCGGTTATGGACTATCTTGTTTCCCGGCTACGATCCGGAGGATACCCTTTTGTTTTCTATTTTGTGGGTACGCTGAACATTAAATATACTTTCCTTTTTTTTTTCACATTTCTGTGGTCACTGCCTGTCTGTCACACTTCACCAACTCCACTGCGCTGCAGGTGCTATGGTCAGATGAAACCAAAATTGAACTTTTTGGCCACCAAGGTAATCACTATGTCTGGCGCCAAACCAACACAGCTCATCACCCCAGGAGGGATGATTTTTGGCAGCAGGGACATGGAAAATCTAGGGGAATATGGATGGTTCGAAATACAGGGATACTCGTATTCTTGAACAAAACTTGTTTTAGTCTGTCAGTGACTTGAGACTGGCAGTTCACCTTCCAACAAGACAATGATCCAAATCATATCGCTAAAGCAACACTTGAGTGGTTTAATGAGAAACGTTTAATTGTACTGGAGTGGCCTAGTCAAAGCCCAGACCTTTTAATCTGATTGAGAAGCTGTTACCAGACTTGAAGATTGCTGTTCACCAGAAGAAACCATCTAATTTGAAGGCGCTGGATCAATTTTTGTCTTGAGGAATGGGCAAAAATCTCAGTGGCAAGATGTGAAATATTCAGAGACTTATCCATATCGACTTGCAGCTGAAATTTCCACAAAAGGAGGCTCTACAAAGTGCTGACTTTAGGGGGTAAATAGTTAAGCACACTGAAGTTTTCAGTTATTTGTCCTATTTGCTGTTTGCTTCACAATAAAAAGAAATCCAAATGTTTATAATTGTAGCCATGTTCTTTACATGGACTGAGGCAAACCCTTCAAAAAAACAGTGAAATTGCAGTTTGTGAGGTAGCAAAACAAGAAAAATGCAAGCCACCGTATGTATGTTAAAAAAAATTAAATTACTTTCTCACCCATCTATTCTCTAGTCCTCTACTGTAGGTCTGGGAGTTTGAGGGTTTTGCGTAGGATCTTACTTGCCCCTAGTACTGCGCTTTTCTGGACTGAGAGATCAGATGTTGCTCCTGGGATCTGTTTTAGCCATTCTACCAGCTTAGAGGTCACTGCTCCAAGTGCTCCTATCAGTACTGGAATAACTGTTGCCTTCGCCTTCCACATCTTCTACATTTGTTTTGAGGCCCTGGTATTTCTCCTGCTTCTAATATTCCTTCTTTCTTATGTTACTATCACTTGGCACTTCCACATCTATTATCATTGCTGTCTTCTGAGTCTTACATACTATCACTTTATCTGGTTGGTTAGCCAACACCTGCTTATCCATCTGGAACGTGAAGTCCCAAAAGATTTTAGCCCTTTCCTTCTCCACAACTTTTTCTGGGGTCTCCCATCTAGACTTAGGAGGACTTACAGATGTTCCTGTATACAATTGCTGCCACTTGGTTGTGGTGTTCGGTTTACACTGTTCCTGCTTGCATTTTGCATCCTGCCACAATGTGTTGGGCTGTTTACGAGGCCTCTTTGCATAGTCTGCACCTTGGGTCTTGTCTTATATGGTGAATGCTTGATTCTGGTACTTAGTCCCTGCCCTGTTCCTGAGCAGCTATGATCAGTGCCTCTGTACTATCTTGAAGTCCAACTTTCTTCAGTCATTGGTGGGATTATCCCATATCATCCCATTCAGCGGCTTATCTTGCCATTGTATTTCATGTTAACCCCTTTCTTCCATCTAACGTGCTATTCCGTCCATGTGCCCTGGGACTTAATTCCCAAAGACGGAATAGTATGTCATATGCGATCAGCTGATTATCACAGCTGACACCCGGCACTATGTTCCAGGAGCGGTCACTGACCGCTTCCAGCACATTAACCCCCGGCACACTGCGATCAAACATGATCGCAGTGTACCGGGGGTACAGGGAAGCATCGCGCAGGGAGGGGGCTCCCTACGTTCTTCCCTGAGACCCTCAGAACAGCACGATGTGACCGCACTGTTCCGAGTTACTCTTCCCTGCAGGACCCCGGATTCAAGATGGCCGCGGTGTCCTGCAAGGAGGCGCTGAGAAAGCCTGCAGCACTGCCTGTGAGATCGCCGATCTGACACAGTGCTGTGCACAGTGTCAGATCAGCGATCCACCTCTATACAGTGAAGTAAAAAAGTAAAAAAAATTAAAATAGCGTGTAAAAAAAATTCCTAAATAAAGAAAAAATATTCCCCAATAAATTCATTTGTTCATGTAAATAAAAAAAACAATAAACGTACACATATTTAGTATCGCCGCGTCCGTAACGACCTGCCCTATAAAACTGTCCCATTAGTTAACCCCTTTAGTGAACCTCTTTAAAAAAAAAAACAAGGCAAAAAACCAATGATTTGTCATCATACCGCCGAACAAAAAGTGGAATAACACGCGACCAAAAAGACAGATATAAATGGTACCGCTGAAAACGTCATATTGTCCCACAAAAAACTAGCTGCCATACAGCATCATCAGCGAAAAAATAAAAAAGTTATTGGTTGCAGAATAAAGCAATGCAAAAATAATTTTTCATATATAATCGTTTTTACTGTATAAAAGCGCCAAAACATAAAAAATTATATAAATGAGGTATCACTGAAATCATACTAAACCGAAGAATAAAACTGCGTTATCAATTTTACCACACGCGGAATGGTATAAATGCCCCCCCCAAAAGAAATTCATGAATTGCTGGTTTTGTTCATTCTGCCTCCCAAAAATCATAGTAAAAAGCGATCAAAAAATGTCATGTGCCCAAAATTGGTACCAATAAAAACGTCAACTCGTCCCGCAAAAAACAAGACCTCATATGACTCTATGGGCCAAAATATGGAAAAATTATAGCTCTCAAAATGTGATGATGCTTAAAATATTTTTTGCAATAAAAAACGTCTTTTAGCGTGTGACAGCTGCCAAACATAAAAACCCGCTATAAATAGCAAACCAAACCCCCCTTTATCACCCCCTTAGTTAGGGAAAAACAATAAAATTAAAAAAATGTATTTATTTCCATTTTCCCATTAGGGTTAGGGTTGGGGCTAAAGTTAGGGTTAGAGTTGGGGTTAAAGTTAAGATTAGGGTTAGGGTTGGGATTAGGGTTAGGGGTGTGTTAGGGTTAGGTTTGTGGTTAGGGTTATGATTAGGGTTGGGATTAGGGTTAGGGGTGTGTTGGAGTTAGGGTTGGAGTTAGAATTGGGGGGTTTCCACTGTTTAGGCACATCAGGGGCTCTCCAAACGTGACATGGCGTCTGATGTCAATTTCAGCCAATTCGGTGTTGAAAAGTCAAACGGCGCTCCTTCCCTTCTGAGCTCTGCCATACACCTAAACAGTAGCTTACCCCCACATATGGGGTATCAGCGTACTCAGGACAAATTGCACAATAACTCTTGCGGTCCAATTTATTCTGTTACCCTTGGGAAAATTAAAAATTAGGTGAAAATATATTTTTTCTGGAAAAAAATATGATTTTTTTATTTTTATGGCTCTACGTTATAAACGTCTGTGAAGCACTTGGGGGTTCAAAGTGCTCACCACACATCTAGATAAGTTCTTTAGGGGGTCTAGTTTCCAAAACAGGGTCACTTGTGGGGGGTTTCCACTGTTTAGGCACATCAAGGGCTCTCCAAATACGACATGACGCCCGCAGACTATTCCATCAAAGTCTGCAATGCAAAACGTCACTATTTCCCTTCTGAACCATGACGTGCGCCCATACAGCAGTTTTCTCCAACATATAAGGTATACTCAAGACAAATTGAACAACAACCTTTTGGGTACAATTTCTCCTGTTACTCTTGGGAAAATAAAAAACTGGGGACTAAAAGATCATGTTTGTGGAAATAATATGATTTTTTTCATTTTCACGCCCGGGCGTTATAAACTTTTATGGAACACTTGGGGGTTCAAAGTGCTCACCACACATCTAGAT
>VIAB01022800.1:29402-41300 GCA_009801035.1 Oophaga pumilio | reverse complement strand
TCTATCCCATGTATGTCTATCTATCCCATGTATGTCTATCTATCTATCTATCTATTTGAACAGCCCTTTTTATTTTAGACCTATAATAAAATGTGTTTTGTTTTCTGGTTGCCTGGATCACCATGATGGTCCCATCCTGATGGGGAAATAATGTTGACAACACTTTTTAAAGAGGATCTGTCATAAGATTTCACAGTATGAACTGCAAACTTAATATAGGTCTTAGAACTGATGACTGGTGTACTTACGATGAAAATCAGTCTAACAATGAATGGCAGGCCACCGAATCTTTAGGGACCTATGGGTGAGAGGGAGGCAACACTTACAACTCATTAGCATACAATTAGACAATGGATGTCTCTGAAACAGCAAAATTGATAAGGGTTTACTTGGCCTTACAGCTCCTTTACATACATGCCATTAGTTCGGGGTATAAAAACCTGATGACAAGTTCTCTTTTAAATGAGCATTTTAAGAGCTCAACTGTAGAGCGCTCACGAGCTGACACCTGCAGCTGTTACTGAGCAGTGTGAGGTCTAAGCAGGCAGTAGGGACACTGAGGAGCTGTAAGTAAAGCAGCAGAGATGAGACAGTCGGAAGTTGTTAGGATGGGTGGACAGAGACTGAAGCACATCAGTCTCACATTTACAAGAAGTTTTTTTTAGTGATGTTTGCAGGTTGTTTTCTGTAATCATGAGAAAGATCCACTCTAATAAAGAAGTGCTGTGCATATATTTAGTGCGCAGTGGAGAACGTAAGCTTCTTGTATTTTTGCAGTTTGCCATCTATCCCAGTTGTGCTGCTGCCATGACAGATGTTGACATTTAAAGCCCATATAGACCAGTGCTTTTCTGGTAATTAATGTTCAGGAACACATCTCTCCTCTGCCTCCCGGCTTCCTGCATTGCCGGGGGCTGTGCATCCCTGCAGACTGACAGTTCAGACAGGCAGTATGGTGTCCCCGCTGGTCTGTGATCGCTCTCTCGGACTGTTGGCAGAGGCAGTTTTGCTGCGTACAGTCACCAGTAAACCATCAGCCCCTTCTCAAAGGAGGAGATGCTGACTAATGTTGTTCAACCAATTTTTTTCCTTCGCCTCATTAGGGGACACAGGACCATGGGTGTTATTCTGCTGTCTCTAGGAGGACACTAAGTAAACGTAGAAAAAATTAGCTCCTCCTCTGCAGTATACACCCTCTTGCTGGCTCTGATTGAAACAGTTCTTGCTTAGTGTCCATAGGAGGCACTTGGGTCTGGTCTTCAGACCACAATTTTTTATTTTATTTTTTTACATTTTACTTTTTTTCCAATGGATTATAGGGGCGATGGATCCTTTCAAGTGTCCGATCTCCCCAAACCATCAACAGGTGGGAACGCGGAGTGTCGCCTCCCCATACCACCCCCCTGCACCGTTTAAATGCCATGCCTGGGCTCATTTTAGGGGCGACGGGTCCCTTCAGGGTCCCGATCTCCCCACACCACCAACAGACGGGAACATGGAGTGTCGCCTCCTTGTACTCCCTTCTGGAGCCAGGCCTATATCCGGACAAATAGCCCTGACCCATCCTAAGGGATTGAACCCATAGGATGTACAGAGGCCTTCTGTGGCGTCCGTGCAGCCACCACTGCATCACCACTGACAGAAAGCAGATGATGGAAGGAGGCGGACAGTCCCTCTCCACCTCCCTATCAAAGGGATGGTGGATAGAGGTTGAATTAAGTGACCAGCACGCCTGCTATCCGGATCATCATCTGGCATCCATCTCCTGTAAGTAGCTGCAGCGGCAGGAGGGCCCTTCCCGGGCGCAGAGAAAGTCCTGGTCCCTGAAGGGGGTGTCCCGGCGTCTGGAGGTATTTTTCGGCCTACCTCGGCTTGCGTCCCGGCCGGCGATGTAAATTTAGCCTCCTGCTTCTGGCTGGACTAGGCTGCATGTTCCCAACTCCGCCCACCAGAGCGGCTCTCGCCACTGGAATCACTGTTGCCTTCACTTTCCACATCTCCAGTTCTCCTTTGAGGCCCTGGTATTTCTCCAGCTTCTCATATGCTTCTATGGATCTGGTACTTAGTGCTTGCTCTCGTGCCGCTATGATTAGTGCCTCGGTGCTTTCTCGGAGTCCAGCTTTCTCCAGCCATTGGTAGGATTTCTCCATGTCGGCCACCTCCATTATCTGCCGATGGTGCATCCCACGCAGAGGCTTGTCTTGCCATGGCGCTTCATGTTCCTGTTCTTCCTTCCAGATCTGTTGTTGTTGCTGCCTTAGGCTTTCCCTCAACATCTCATCTTTTGGACAAATTCTTCTGATGTATTCCTGGATACTCCTTGTTTCATCCGTGATGGTGGCTTGGATGCTTATCAAGCTTCGACCACCCTCCTTTCTGTTGGTATACAATCTTTGGGTGCTAGATTTAGGGTGGAGACCTCCATGCATTGTGAGGAGCTTTCATGTCTTCACATTGGCAGCTTCCATCTCTCCTTTTGGCCAGCACACTATGCCAGCAGGGTATTTGATAACTGGCAGGTCATATGTATTGATGGCACAAATCATATTCTTCCCATTGAGCTGGCTCTTCAGGACCTGTCTTACCCTTTGATGGTATTTGGATGTTGCTGCTTTCCTTGCCTCCTTATCATGGTTACCATATCCCTGTGGGATGCCGAGGTACTTGTAGCATGTCTGTACATCTGCTACGTGCCCTGCTGGCACTTCCACTCCATCAGTCTTGACTACCTTGCCTCTCTTTATTACCAACCGGCCGCACTTCTCCAGTCCGAAGGACATCCTGATGTCTTTGCTGTAGATCCTTGTCAGGTGGATCAGTGAATCAATGTCTCGTTCGTTTTTCACATACAGTTTCATGTTATCCATGTAGAGCAATGCTGACAGGAGCGCGGGCAGAGGGACATCATCCTTGGGACACAGTACCTGGGTAAGCTGCAAAAGCTGAGCTTAACCCCTTCTCTGCAGTACTGCCATATACTCTCTCCTGAGCTCAGTATTCTACCAAGGGTACATTGTCTCAATCTAAGGCATCCAAGAAGGCTAGCAAAACAGTTTTTCGCCTCATGTACCAGTTGCCATACTTCATTGCCCCGGGGCCACAATACTCCATTCTGCATGGCCTGTGACCCTGTATGTGTCCAGGAGCTCTCAGCCTCTACCGACCCTATTGAACTTAGTCCCCCTGAGTGGGCCACGTCCCTGTCACGGTTTATGGCTTCTCTGGCCAAGGCAATAGTCTCTCCAGGATCCGTCCTCTAGTCAGGGCATCCGTCTGACTAATGCGGAGAGTCCCTCTGCTGTGCGGGAACAGTCGACCAGCGGGGGTCGTTCCCCATCAAAAAACGCACAAGTGTCTAGAAAACGGACCCATACCACGTCCCCTGAGCACTCTCGTGCTTCGGTGTCCGTGAGTTTAGTTTCTCGCTCCCCCTTTCCAGGGGTTTGCAGCGAACACGACTCAGAATACGAGTCTGATGCATCCATAGACCCGGAGTATCAGGAGACAGTGGATACCCTCATAGAAGCAGTCAACAAGATTCTGAGGGTGGATGAGGACTCGACGTCGATCCCAGATCACACGGCGTCCTTCAAAAGAACTAAACATTCTCATAGGGTGTTTGTCAATCACCCCGAGTCTAAAGACATTGTTAAAGACATAGGGATCGGCCGGACAAACGTTTCACAGGGCAAAAGCTCCTTGAAACAAGATATCCTTTTGCTCCTGATCTAAGGAAAGATTGGATATAGTCTCCTTCAGTGGATCCTCCCGTATCTCGCCTCACATCCAAAACCCTCCTGTCCTTGTCTGATGGCTCCTCAATCAAGAATCCCACTGACCGTCAGGTCGAAGGCCTTGCTCGGTCAGTCTTTGAAGCCTCTGGCTCTGCACTCGCCCCATCCTTCGCTGCCACCTGGGTGGCTAAAGCTATGGTCGCTTGGGCGGAGGCTCTGACTAAAACCATTCAGGACAATAACCTTCCCCCTGAGGCAGACAGTCTGGCTAACCAGATTTCTTGGGCCGTGGATTATGTTGTACACGCCTCTCTTGATGCAGCCAACTGCACTGCACTAGCTGCCACGAACGCCATCACCATCAGGAGGGCATTATGGCTCAGGGAGTGGCGAGCGGATTCCACTTCTAAAAAGTCCTTAACCTCTCTGCCTTACCAGAGTGGTTGCTTATTTGGAGAAAAATTGGATCAACTTTTATCCGACGCTACCGGAGGGAAAAGTAAATTTCTCCTCCAGCAAAGGTCCAGTCGGCCCTTTCGGAGTCGTCAACAACAACAAATTCGGTTCCGCCCCTCTCACAGCAACACAAGCTGTTCCTCTACGACCGCCACTTTTAGACGGGGCGTCACCCGCGTAGGGACAGAGGTTCCCTGGTCTCCTATAGACCCAATCATTCCTGGAAAAGCAGGCCAAAACAGTCTAGATCCAAAGGATCCAGATCCCATAGATTCTCTGCGCAATAACTCGTTGCAGTATCCGGTGGACACCAACAAGGTAGGCGGCCATCTGCTTTTGTTCCGTCAAGCCTTGCTCTCGGCGGTTCACGACAAGTGGGTCAGGGATCTGGTGTCCTCCGGATACAAAATAGTTTTATTCTCGCCCTCCAACACGTTTTTCCGGTCCCGTCCTCCCAAAACAGGGGCACAGGCGGCGTCCTTTTACCAAGCCATATAGGTGCTCCGCGAAAACGGAGTCATTGTTCCGGTTCCGCAAAACGAAAGGTTCAAGGGGTTTTACTCGAACCTATTTGTGGTTCCGAAGAAGGACAGAACAATGCTGCCCATACTTGACCTAAAACTTTTAAACAAGTTCGTCAGTGTTCGACACTTCAGAATGGAATCCCTCCATTCGGTCATCATCTCAATGGAGAAGGGGGAGTTCCTGACATCCATCGATATCCCGATCTTTCCCCCTTCACCAAAGATTCCTACACTTTGCTGCTTGTGAAGGACACTTCCAGTTCACAGCCTTGCCCTTTGGACTCGCCACCTCCCCCAGAGTATTCACCAAGGTCATGGCGGCCGTCATGTCCATTCTACACTCTCAGGGCATAGTGGTTTTACCATACCTAGACGATCTGCTATCAAAGGACCGTCTTTTCAAGCCTGCGCAGTGTGCGTGAGTATCACTATGGATACCCTTTCTCTCCTGGGCTGGATGATAAACTTAAGCAAGTCCTCGACATTACCAGCTCAGCAGATAGCCTTCTTAGGGATGATCCTAGACACTTCCCGAGGGTTGGTGATTCTCCCTCCAGAAAAAGTCTCGGCCCTACAACGGGGAGCCCGTACTCTTTCCCGCCCTTTTCCTCACTCCATACGATTTCGCATGGGAATACTAGGCAAGATGGTGGCAGCAATGGAGGCGGTTCCATTCGCCCAGCTACACCTCCGTCCTCTGCAACATGCGCTTCTGACGGCCTGGAACAAGAACCCGTTTTCTCTCAACCGCCGATTCCATCTGTCCCAGCGGGTCAGACAGACCCTCAGGTCGTGGACGTTGAGGTCTTCACTGGATCAGGGGAAAACCTTTCTCCCGGTTCATTGGCTAGTTTTGACCACCAACGCCAGCCTTCTCAGCTCGCGAGCGGCCTTCTGTCATCACACGGCCCAGGGACGCTGGTTCGCTATAGAGTCGCTTCTTTCGATCAACGTTCTGGAGACACGCGCAATCAGGTTGGCCCTTCTGCAGTTTCATCACCTTCTGGCAGGTTGCCCCATTCGGATTCAATCGGATAACGCGGTGGCGTGCATCAACAGTCGGGGGGGCACCCGCACAGGAGGGCCATGCTCGAAGTAGGTCACATTCTCCAGTGGCCCAAGAGGAACCATTTGGTCATCTCAACGGTTCACATCCCGGGAGTAGAGAATTGGGCGGCAGATTTTCTCAGTTGTCAGGGTCTCGCCTTGGGAGAGTGATCCCTTCATCCAGAGGTCTTTCAGCAGATTTGCCAGCGCTGGGGGACGCCGGATGTGGATCTGATGGCCTCAAGGATAAACCCCAAAGTTCCATAGTTCATAGCTCGCTATCGCGACCCAGTGGCCATCGGGGCGGATGCACTGGTTCTCCCGTGGCACCAGTGTTTTCCCCCGCTCCCGTGACTTCCGAGGGTCATCGGGAAGATCAGAGTGGAAGGGATTCCGGTGATCCTGATCGCTCCGGATTGGCCACGCCGGGCGTGGTACGCAGAACTGGTGCATATCGTGGCCAACGTTCCCTGGCGGTTGCCGGATCATCCAGATCTGCTTTCCCAGGGCCCGATTTGCCACCAGAACTCAGGGGCCCTGTGTTTAACGGCCTGCCATTGAATCCTGGGTTCTAACCCAAGCCAGGTTCTCCCAACAGGTAGTTTCCACCATGATTACTGCTCGGAAGCCTGCGTCGATATGCGTTTATCATCGCACCTGGAAGGTTTTTTTCTCATGGTGTAGAGACCGTGGACGTTCTCCCGTCATTTTTTCCATTCCTTTCATTTTGGAATGTCTCCTGACTGGTCTGGAGTCAGGTCTCGCACTTAGTTCCCTTAAGTGCCAGATTTCAGCCTCATCCTTCCTGTTTCAATGCAGGATAGCTACCAGATTACAGGTGAAGACCTTCATTCAGGTGTTTCCCATGTGGTGCCCCACTATAAAATGCCGTTGGAGACATGGGACCTTAATTTGGTCTTAGGTGTCCTACAGGAGGTTCCCTTCGAACCACTGCAGGACGTTTCCCTGACTTTTCTTTCTTGGAAAGTAGCCTTTCTGGTCGTTATAACGTCGATAAGACGAGTCTTGGAATTGGCGGCTCTGTCCTGCCGAGCCCCTTTCCTGAATTTCCACCAGGACAAAGTAGTTTTGAGAACGTCCCCGTCTTTTCTGCCTAAGGTCTCTTCCTTCCATTTGAACGAGGACATTGTATTGAAAAGACTCTCCACACACTGGATGTGGTGAGAGCTCTTGGAAGGTACCTGTCGTGGACGGCGTCTTTCCGCAAGTCTGATGCCCTATTCGTGCTTCCGGAGGGATACAGAAAGGGTCTAGCCGCTTCAAAGGCTACAGTAGCCAGATGGATTCGATCGGCTATTCAGGAGTCCTACTGTGTCAGAGGCAAGTCTATCCCAGCGCAGATTAAGGCACACTCCACATGGTCTGTGGGCGTTTCTTGGGCCATTCGGCACCAGGCGTCGGCAGAACAGTTCTGCAAAGCTGCAACATGGTCCAGCTTGCACACCTTTGCAAAGCACTACAATATTCACTCTCAGGCTTCTGCAGATGTGGCCCTTGGCAGACGGATTCTGCAAACGGCAGTAACACATCTGTAGTGTGATGGTACATGGGGACTCAGCTGTTGTGTTGTTCACCACCCAGGGACTGTTGTAGGACGTCCCATGGTCCTGTGTCCCCCAATGAGGCGAAGGAGAAATAGGGATTTTTGTGTACTCGGCGTAAAATCCTTTTCTCTGAGCCAATCATTGGGGGACATAGCACCCACCCTGTTAGCCTGATGGCTTGTGTTTGTTCTTTGGTTTGACATATTGTATTCTTGGTTGATAGTTATGAGCTCCTACGGCTTTGTTACTGAACTAGTTCAATCAGAGCCAGCAAGAGGGTGTAGAGGAGGAGCTAATTTTTTTCTACCTTTACTTAGTGTCCTCCTAGTGGCAGCAGCATAATACCTATGGTCCTGTGTCCCCCAATGATTGGCTCGGAGAAAAGGATTTTACTGTGAGTACACAAAAATCCCTATTTTTTTTATTTATTTTTAATTAGTTTAGCTATAGACATGTTGTTGCATAAGTATACATGCCTTAATAATTTTGATGAAGTCCACTTTGAATTTTACAACAGCACTTGCACTCCTACCCAAAAAGACTATTAGCATGGCACATCTAGATTTGGCAATCTTTTCCCACTCTTCCTTGCTTGTAGCTGCAAATCTGTCAGGTTACAAGGGTATCTCCTGTGTAAAGCGCCCTCTTCTGGTTACCCACAGATTTTCAATTCGACTCAGGTCTGGGCTCTGACTGGGCCATTCTAAAACTTTGATCTTCTTTAGGCAAAGCCATTCTTTAGTTGATTTGGAGGTATGCGTATGTTTATTGTTGTGGTGAAACTTCTCTTCATAGTCAGGCTTTTAGCAGAGGCCTGAAAGCTTTGTTACAAAATTGACTGCTATCTAGAATCTTTCATAAGCTCCGCCACTGTGACAAAAGTCCAAGTTTCGGGTGTAAGTAAAAAAAAAAAAAGCTGCAAAACTTTATGCTGTCTTCACCATGCTTAACTGTGGGTATGGTGTTCTTTTTGTGATGCACAGTGTTGACTTTGTGCCAAGCGTGATTTTTTTATGGCAAAAAAGTTCATCCTTTTTTTGTTTTTGTTTTACAGCGTCCTGACTGTATTTCATTATACTTCATTCATTGCCTTCTGGAAATATGCCTGTAAAGAAAAAAAGAAAATCCTCTTCTGAAGAAATGAACATGAAGAAATGTAGAATATCTAGGTGCGGGCTAATCCTCTAGAGCTGTACTCCAACTGGAGCTTCATGGCTGTGGCAGGGAATTCACTTCTTTCCATTTCTCTCAGTTATTGCAGGACACAGACACCAAATAGAGTAATAAGTGAAGATCTATTCTCTAGCAAGAAGTGCCTGGCGTGGTTTTACGAATATGCAGGTCAGTATGGTAGAAACTGCCTTGTGTTTCTTTCTTTCCTTCCTCTGCGGCCATCACATACCCGGCTGTACTATTAAAGTGCTGGCTAAGGAGCTGTGTGCACACGATCGGCAGCGGGGGTCTGCTGTGATGTCGGAACAATACTGATCTGGCAATATAATATAACATGCATTTTGGTTTTTTAATTGTTCTATTTTTAATGGGGCAAAAGGGGGTGATTTGGACTTTTTTTTCATATTTTTAAAGACTACTATTCACTTTTTTACTGTGTTTAGTAGTCCACTTAGGAGACTTGAAGCTGCGATCATCCGATTGCTTGTGCTACACAAGCACTGCTACGTATAGATAAAATCACAATCTTCTAAGAACTCCAAGGGCTGGTTTTCACGGGAGGATCGTAATGATAGCAATGTGGGTCATCGGCAGACGCCCAGCTGTTATTGCAACACATTGGCGCCCTGCAATCACTCTAGTGGGAGTGTAGAATGATGCACACCCCCTGCCGGATCAGTGCAGAGATTAACAGCGTGATTTAACAGGTTAACAGCCGTGGTCGGACTCTGCTCCACCCACGGCTGTTAAAGGCACATTGTCGCTGATAAAATTAGCCATTTGCCGGGAAAGATGTGGGCTCAGCACAGGAGTGGTTAATTCATCTTCATAGCAGATAGCTGTACATCCTGGTAGCTTTGGCCCCTTCTTGACTTCCAATACTTAATTTACCCCAGCTATACTTAATTTTCTCCTTCGCCTCATTGGGGGACACAGACCATGGGTGTTATGCTGCTGACACTAAGTTAATACAAAGAAAGTTAGTTCCTCCTCTGCACTATACACCCTCATACTGGCTCCGAGAGACCCAGTTCTTGCTTACTATTGTCTGTCTGTTTTTATGTATTTAAAAAATATATATATATATACTTTTTTTTCCCACATGGACAGGTCCAGATGAGATTGTTGGTCCAGAAGCTATGGAAAAATTCTGTGAAGACATTGGTGTTGAACCAGAAAATGTAAGTAGTGTAGTTTGTACCAATCCCAATGGAGCATTATAGTTTTGGTAAGTAAAAGTAAAGATAATCTATTGCATAAAAGGTTATACTTTCATGAATCCATTCCTTGCAGTTTTCGAGATCTCTGCTTGGAGTAATTTCATACAATAAACATGGAAGAGCGCAGCATGAGAGGCATCGGGTGGTGTAATGGGGATGTTGCAATGAAAGGTGGGGGGATTAGCCTCTCACCTGGACGGGTTGTGCACCCCAGCACTACTCCGGTAGTGCACGTCTGTGTGTGCTTCTGCTCTGTAGCTCTGGGATCGCTCCTGTGCTGTGCTTCCTGGCCTGGTCGCATGGGCCCAAGATCCAGTCATGTGATGCCACTTCGCAGGATGTGACGTCACTTCAGATCCTGTTGCCTGGAGATGAACTCTATAGTTCCAAGCTGCCCCGGCCACAATCCCTCAAGGGGAATATCAACGTTTTATGGAAGAAATATAAGTGTGGTCAATTGGAGGAGCGCTATGGCTATAGAGCACACTGCAATGGATTAGTAGTAAACAAACCTTTTATTAGACCACTATGTGTCTCGGCAGCGGACCGCTACCTTCCTCAGGTGGATTCCATAGCATTACTTCAGTACATTACTCGGATAACTGAACTGAGATCCGCCATTTGCAAAGATTATAAAGTTGTGGGGTTTTTTTGTACACCATTCTAAAATTTTCTTTGTCTTTTCCAGATAATTATGTTAGTTTTGGCTTGGAAACTAGAAGCAGAAAATATGGGCTTTTTCACAAAGGAGGAGTGGTTAAAAGGAATGACCTCATTACAGTAAGTTCAAGGAATATTCCAAAAAATTCTTAAAGTGTCATTGAGGAATCTGGAGACAAATGTCCCTAAACTTCCAAAACTGAATTTATTTATGACAGTTATTTGAAAGCTTGTTTTTTTTGTTAATTATATTAAAAATTTTAGTTTTAGGTAAAATAAAACTCAGTTCTTGTACTCAGAAGTTGGAGGTCCAGTTCATTATTTGTCCGGAGTGCTGCTGCTAATGTAACAGGACATCGTCTTTTCTGTACTGCTTTTCCCTTGGTAATTTTTCTCCATATCTACATCCTATGATCTGCCCTCTCTGAAGACTTGGATGCTTTCCTCCCTCTCCACACTCTGATCTACAATGTACAGCCCTCCCCTTTCCTCTTTCTGTGAGAAATGGCTCTGGCATGAATTTGTGACAGAATTTGGGTTGAATTCATGACGTCCTTGTTTCACGGTCTGTATACGCACCACAATGCCCAGGTCTCCTAACTGATCTAAAGGCTTCATATATTCCGATGAAGCGGTCGGTTCGGGTCAGCCGTGAAACACGCTCTTCAGAGGTAAACTGGTTGGATGTTTTCATTGAAGACGCCGAAAGCTTCTTTACCTCTTCATAATCTGCGATACGCAGTTTTGTCACAGGTAGTTTTCGTGGAGTATGGACAGGGCTCAGGTGCATTGACCCCCTGCAAAGCGATCACGGGCCGCTGATGGGTGATCATCACAGTTTAGGACCTGCTGAAGGCCTCTGGCTGCCATCTTGGCACTCCTGGGAAGCCCATGGGCTTCATAGACCATCATTTACACTATAGAGTTCCTACAAAATAGTGTTTGGGTTTTTTCCCCATGTATAATTAATGAATACAACCATAGGTATAATATCTCACTTATTCATATAATATATGCATTACAATTAAAAATTAGTAGAATGGAACCTGATGTAAGGCCAAACTCCTCCTGATATAAAAATTTTACAAAACATAGTCACGAGGTGGCCTAATAGGCTCAGAAAAGCGAATGCTGATATAATGTAATATATTTATAATGTGATAATAAAGCCAAAGCTTATAAACTTGCAAAATGGCAGACACCATACCGGACCGTTCGTGATGATTTCAAAGAGAAGTAGATCGGCCTACACCGAAGCACCATGACAAGTGTTTCGCCCCAGCTTCATCTGGGGGTCATTTTACATATACTTTATATTATAGTATTGCAGTTTATAGTCCCATAAGGGGACTGGAGAATAAATATTAAAGTTTGGCAATAGTTGAAAGTAGAAAAGTTTTGAATCTCCGCTCTCTTTACCCCTTTCAAAAGTCTAATCTGTCAAAAGCTTAAATCTTGAAAAAAGTTGTATAAACCGCATGTTAACGTGTTAAAGTGCTGGATTTTTTTTTTTTTTTTT
>VIAB01022798.1:21936-38466 GCA_009801035.1 Oophaga pumilio | reverse complement strand
TTTTTTTTTTTAATTGACGTGAGTTCCCCTGTATGTTTGATAACTAGCCAAGAAAAACTGACAGCTGTTGGATGCAACCTTCAGCTGTCAGCATTAGCAAGGCTGATTATACGGAATAGTGGGTGTGGAGACATGGCGTGTCAGTGGATTCCCTTGTCCGCCAGCCGAAACTGCATGGACCAGTGATCATCCCACCGAACACTCGCTCTCCTTTCACCGTGGACATAATACTACTCAGACAACACAGGGTGAGGGTAAAACAGTGTGGCAACACTACCCTGCAAAATACTCAAGATAGTTCAAATTGCAGAGTCTCACTCTTCCGCTGAGACGCCGGGAGAACAGCAGCTGTGACTTCAGAGCTTCCAAGGCTCACTACCCCACCTGTGGAACGCACACAGAGAGGAGGTAACGACAAGCTTAATAAGATGACAGTCCATTGAGGTGCAAGGCCAGTTAACAGAAGGGTCACAACCTTGCTGATCCGAACATCTCCATGGAGCGGGGTGTCTCATCCCTGGCTTTCACAGATGTATCAATGGGGCTTAGGTGACCAGTGGGTCCAAATCTCGACTAACCCAAATGTATCCATAGTTCAGTGATGGTCAATGGAGCAGATCTGTATACTTTCAGCCAGAGTCAAGGTCCCCTAAGCTGACATCCTGTAGAACTACAAATCTGTGTCCCTCGTGATGGAGCCATGATGTCTTGGCTGCTGTCCTGTAGAAAATCTCTTGTTCTTTTGATGTTTGGATGTCTGGATGTATTTCTGTATCTGGAGCCATTTGTTACAGAGGTGAATATATCCTCTTTTAATAGTTAACAACTTTCATTCAAGCCAGTATCCAGTGCTAAAAGGGAAGAATGGTAACAAGATCAACTCGCATTGTTTAATTATTTAATATATTTGCATAGTTTTTTCTTCTCTGTTTTGCAAGTCAAAAAGCTAGCTTGACTGGACAATGTGTAATCAACATATCAGCAAATATCATTGTTCCATTATCCTGCGTCTCTAGTAGTCCAGGGTAACAGCACAGTATGTTTCATCAAATGTCAACTTATTGTACAAGTCAATATTACAGGCTTATACGAACAAAAGTCTGTGTTTTTTTGACAAATCAAAATGAAACATATAAATTCAAAAATCGACATATAGATAACAGTCAGTGACTTCTAGCTTACTGAAAATAGATGTCTGATTAAGATAAAATGCTGTTTCTTCACATTGCTTCTCATCTTAAATAGCCGAACGTGATAGGATTCCGATCATCCTTCTTCACTTATCAGTGACAGTTCACAGCATATCTTTAAGCAGAGATAGGAATGTAAGAGGTCTCACCTTCATGAGATCAAAACTTTTCATTATCCAGTTTCCTCAGAGCATATTTCATGTCTTCCTTGCAAATAAACTCCACACGTAATTGAGGAGAAACAACTCGTATCCATTGTTTCCACATATGACGTCCTCAGCATCTCGCAGCTCCTAGATTAAATCCATACTAGTGTCAGTGGCCTAGTTTTCAATCCATTGAAACTGGCACAGCTCCTTTAGTTGCCGTTTCTTGCTGAGGTAATGTACCTACTCTTGTCCTCTTCAAAAAGCAGAGTTGGTGAGGTTGGACATATTGTCGTTTGAAACCTGCTATGCATGCTTCATCAATGGTCTGCTGGGTCTGTCTGTATGCCTACCTAGCTGTGGAGACCTGAATGGTGTCTGAGAACACCAGTACCCTGCAGCTTCCCCAGATCTGCCAGGCCAAGTAGTATCCTACTGCTGACACCATAATGTTGAGACACGGGGAGGTCAGTGCGTGCCCTAGTCAGCTAGCCAATATCGCATGAACTAGGGATCATTCCACAATACGCCCAATCTCCTTTCCCCTTGGGTGTTAATTTTAAAGAAAAAAATAAATAAGTAGTACTCTGCTGTTCCTCTGACCTTTTCCCACTGCTTCAACCTCATCAAACATGTCCCCCGCTTATCATACAGCACCACTAACCTAGCAAAATTCCTTAAAAAAGTATTAGTGGAAACGGAATCATTTACCTAACTGTGCCCAAATTTTGCTGATTTTGAGGGAAAATGCTCGGGAATCTAAACACAAATCCGAATAAGCTACTTTCTTTGCGAGTTTGAGACTGACAAACATTTTCCGAAAAAGTTCACTCATCTCCTCTATTTCGTACCAGCAATGCTATCATGAAGCAGAATAAAATGATGAATGTCCTCTGAACACCAGTTTTGAGGTAATGAGCTCCTTCTTCCCACAATGCAGCACTACAAAGCTAGAGGGCAAGAGGGACAAAAAGCTAGGTGGAGCCTATATGCTCTGAACAAAAACTCAGTAATAAAGCATGAAATTTAATGCTGAAGGCATGACTCCCCCTCCTGGCATCAATCGATGGCACCATCCTGGTCATCAAAAGGTAGGAGAAGCATTAGTTTGATATTTTTCTGCGGAATGTCTTGGGTGTGTCTACTCTGGTCATCCTCACTTCTGCTTTGCAGATATTACCATCTTTACTAGGGAATGCTGCAGTGACTAGACTAAATGGTCACTGATTTCTGTGAATTTGACAGTCTTTCACAAGAATAAAGTCACCAATGTACAGATTGGGCCTAATAGATTGCCATTTTGTTTATGGTTGCAGCGAAAGTAAGTATTGCTTGCGTCACCTGTCCCAAAATGTATTGTAAGACTTTGCACCTGGATCCATTATCGCATGTAGAGGTCTTTGACATCAAATTCTTTTGGAAAACAACTGAAAAGTTCTGTTTTCTGGGTAAGGAGAGTGGCTTGGGTTTTCTTCATAAGGCACTGGATTTCTCTAAAGTAGGCATCTCTTTGAATGATGAGGATGCATGGTTTCTAGAAAAAAATCCAAGTCTAAGGTAGCATAGATATTTTTGCACTGATGCCAACCTTTACATCTGTGTGCCACAAGTTCTGGTGTCTCTAAACCAGCAAGATATGTGGGTCAAGGAGATGATAGCTTGGATAAGTGACATTCAACTTAAGAATTTGTTGAATCTGTGGGATCCAAGTTGGATATCAGTGAATGTTGTGTGAAGTGTAGATACCTGAAGGTGGATTCAGCATTTGAGTAATCTTCTACTAGTTCAAAGGTTTCCAGGAATCGTTCTTTACTATTTAACAGTTTTAGCGCTGAGAGCCATGCTATGCTTTCCAGCTGACTTGCGTCAACTGCTTTAGTAGCATGATCTGTGGGATTCTAGTCTGTAGTTATGAAATGCCACTGCTTTGGATGAACGGATCTTCTAATTCATAGCACCTTGTTAACAATAGAGATGAGCAAAAGTGGTGAGAAAACATTCGCCAATCTCAAATTCGGCATAAATGTAGCACATTCGGATTTGTGTTCGCTTTCACAAGCATTTTCACTCAAAGTCAGCAAAAGTCGGTCACAGTTCGGTAAATCATCGCATTTCCATTAATGCTTTTTTTATTACTTTGTCTATGATAGTGGAGCTTTATGATGAGTGGCAGGGGCGGTGGGACGAGTTTGATGATGGGAGGGGTGTGTGTCTAGGTCAGAGGAGCATGTGGAGAGGTTACAGCAGCGACAGCAGCAGCGCAGACATTTTTTTTTCTGCCCTTAACTTTATGTGTGTTGATTCCGGCAAACAATCAGTATGCAGAAACCATCCACAATGTCATGACTCATGACACAAGGTTTTCTGTGATTGATTTCTGAAGTCACATGTCCCTGGTCATATAAAAAGCAGACATCTTGTTTTGCTGGCGCAATTTGCTCGGTGTCACAGTGCAGAGAGGCCGCTTTTGCGCTACTGCTGATGCTGAAAGTGAACTTATCCTGTGTGAAATTGATCTTCCAGCATCAAAGAAGATTGTGCAAAAACTGTGTGGCAGTCTCTGGAAGCCTCATTAACTACTCCAAATCATTTGTGCTAACACTGTGTTTCAGTAGCAAATCAGAAGGTCAGATTTCCACGTAAAAATCATTAGGCCTACTATTATAGTGATGCAGCCACGGGGCCCAAATAGCTACTCCAAATTATTTGTGCTTGAAATGTGTTTCAGTGGTAAATCAGAAGGCCAGATTTCCACTTAAAAATTGTTAAACCTAACATAGTGGTGCAGCCCCTAGGCGCAATTAGCTACTGCAAATTCTTTGTGTTAAAACTGTGTTTCAGTGGCAAATCAGGGGACCAGATTTCCTCATCAAAATCATTAGGCCTTCTATAGTTGTGCAGCCACGAGACCAAATTAGTTTCTCCAAATCATTTGTTCTTCAAACTGTGTATTCGTGGCAAATCAGAAGGCCACATTTCCACTTAAAAATTGTTATGCCTAATATTTTTGCAGCCACTAGGCGCAATTAACTACTCCAAATCGTTTGTGCTAAAACTGGATAGAGCATGTGCTCAAATGGATGGCAAGCACTGCATCAAATGGCCTGTCCTCCTCTTCCTCCACCATAACATCACACACAGTACAATCCTCATAGATGGCACCCCAATCACCCTTGATTCCCCCTGCTTCAAAAATTTCTAAACCCCCAACTGACAGCGGGGATCCTCAAATTGGCTTTTCTGAAGAGCTGTTCACACATTGTATTCTATGGCCATCAGTGGTCTGCTCCGAAGAATCACAGAATCCAGAGGAGGAAAGCATCAACACGGATGCTCAAAATTTTTTCATGTTTGGTCTGAGCAGAATATAGACCCTTGTCACCCTACGTTAACCACCAAGGATAGAGGGGATCCTGATGAGACTCAGATACCAGAGGCGCATGTGGAATGTACTGTGGTATCAGGGCAGGAAGAGCAGGAGGGTGACTCCTTGGACAAGGAGTGGAAGAAAAGAGATGTTGTAGATCCCACTTGGTGTGAACCCAGAAGCACGCAGTTGAGCAGCTCAGCAGAGGAGGTGGAGGAGGAAGATGAGGAGGTTACTTTGCGGCTTGCTGCAAAGACACGAAATGATGCAACCACGACAAGCACTGCATCCTTAGCCACAATTCTGGCTGTAGCCATCAGCAGTTGCGGGCCTGCAGTTCGCAGGGACGGCAAGTTTTGCCTAGCCTGGGCCTTTTTTGAGACCATAAAAAATGACCCAACTCATGATATCTGACAACTTTGCAAAAAACCACTCAGCAGAGGCAAAAATTGCAATATTATGACAACTACATGCATGAAACGGGTACATGCACGATCAACATGCATGAGTCTGGGAATCTCACTGCTCTAAAATACGGCCTATTGGGCCTTTCAAACCACCATCCACCCCATCACTCGCATCTGCAACTTCTTCCTTCTATGTCAATGTGGCAACTTTTCTCACACAAGTCTTCAGCCGCAGAACTTCCATTTGTTTACCCTCCACAGTTGGGGTAAGTGAAAATACGTCAATTGTTATGCAAGTGGACATGCCTGCAGTTTTTGACCGATTTCAGGCACCGAGTACACCACATCTGTCTCAATCCACAATGACATATCTGCTTGCACCTCACTCACAGTTCAGCAGTTTGCCGTGTACACCCTACTCCACCCTCTCTCAGCACAGCAGCCAGCTCTCTGTCATGCAGTTGTGGACACAAAAAAGATGTTTTCCTCCTACACACACAAAAGCTAATAGTTTGAACTACACCATCTCCAATATGTTGGCCATGGGAATGCTGCCTTTCTGCCTGCTGCATAAAGGTGGTTTCCGAAAGCTGAAGGCCATTGCAGTACTCCAGTACCAGTTGCCCAGTCGCCATTACTTTTCTAAGAAAGCTGCGCCTGCGCTACGCCAGCATGTCGCATCCATTCCTTGACAAAATCTTTGTCTGCCAGGGTGCATTTCACCACAGACACTTGGATAAGTAAGCATGGCCAAGGGCTTTACCTTCCTCCACTACTTCTGCCTCCTGCACCTCCTCTAAAGCCTCCACCTGCATGCTTAACCTCTCCCTAATGAGACATAGGTTCCAACAGTGCAGAGGCAATCCCCGCAATAAGGCAGTGTTTAAATGAATATGCCTTGGAGATTGCAGTCACACAGCTGAAGAGTTGTGATAGCTATCAAGGCCGAGTTTGATCAATGGCTGTCTCCACTGAACATGTAGCAAGGGAGAAGGTCGTATGTGATAACAGTGCAAACCTGGTGGTGGCCCTACGCTGGGGCAAACTCACACAAGTGCCTTGTATGGCTTATGTTCTCAACCTAGTGGTACGGCAATTTCTCCGCCACTGTCCAATCCTGGATGTACTTCTGCAGAAAGCACAATTGCTGTGTACTCACTTTTGTCGTTCGCACCCCACGGGTCATAAACTTGCATCACTACAGAAGTCCTTTGGCCTGTCGGTTAACATGTTGATATGCGATTCGCCAACATGATGGAATTGCACTCTTCAAACGTTGATGAGACAGTGGAAACAGATACGAGCCCTGATGCAGTATGTTATTTTGCATAGCCTTGATCAACACAGTACGTGAGTGGTTCAAGTCATGCTTCCGGAGTGGGCAGAGATGAAAGACCTCTGCACCCTTCCGTACAGTTTTAAAATGGCTACTAAGATCATCAGCACAGACAATGCCGTCATCAGTATCATTATTCCAGTCATCTACATGCTGAAGCACACTTTGAATAGTCTGTGGGAGGAGGTGGTGGTCCCAGAGGAAGAGGAGGAAGCAGAGGAGGATGCAGAAGGGATAACAATATCTCAAAGTTCTGGACTGTCGTCGCACAGGGGGATGCCATGGGAGAGGGGATTACAGTGATTGAGGGCGCTAATACTACCAGACAAATGGTTAGTGAAGGTGCAGTAGCCGAGGAACAAATTGAGGTGATGGACGGGCTACAGTCAGGAGATGAAAAGTATAATAATCCCCTCTTTGTTGTCTGTGGTTGGCAGGATGGGGGAGGAAGAAAGCTAGAGGGTTACCCTGCCACCAACATACTATGGACTTGAAACTCATGCAAGCGCCCAACACATGAGTGCCTTCTGAAACATAATGCTTGTATTTTTAGGATTAGAAAAAGTGCTGACTACTGGGTCTCCACTCTGTTAGATCCATGGTACAAGAGTTCATTTTACCAGACACTTCCCCTCTGGAAGGGACACATGCTGGAAACATGCTTGTGGACAATCTTAAGAGTAGTTTTCCCCAAGACAGCAATGAGGCAGACATTGTGCTTCGCAGTTCCAGACTTCCAACCCCTGGAATGTCAAGCCGTCAATCTCTGTGAGTCGCTTCACATACTTTTTAGACCATCCCATGCACCAGAACAGAGTATAAGTCTGACACATAGTGAAAAACTGGAGAGGATGGCGCAGGAGTATCCCAAGCTCAATATCGATGCCATCAGGGAAGGTTTGGACCCTTTTGCATTTTGGTCTTCAAAAAATGGAAGAGTAGGTTTTGTCATGCCTGGTAGCCAGTGTTCTCTGAGAATGTGTCTTCAGTGCTGCTGACGGATAAGCACATCCAGCTGTCCTGTGAAAGCATAGATCACCTAACTTTCATCAAGCTGAACAAGTCATGGATCTCCAATGACTTTTCCACCCCAGTTGCAGATTGGTGATGGTGTAGTTTTTATGTGCAGCATTGATCTTGCTTTATTGCAGTCTGTGACATCTTTGTCGTGACTTCTGTGGTTCCTTTTTGGCACAACAATCACAAGGTGTGTCCACCGCTGTTACTTTAACAATTTGCCTTTTATTTTTTAAAACACGTAATATCCCTTCTATTCTTCCTCCTTTTGCTTCTTCCTGAGTCACTACAAGGCAAATTTTTGGTAAATGGAGACATTTATTCAGGTCTCTTTGTTGTGTGTTTATTTTAGTGGCAGAGGTCTCAGAGCACCATTATACTATTTCTACTGAGGGGAAATTGATGCCACTGTGCCAACAATGTTTTAAATGTGGAGACTCCAAGTTCGGTCTCTATCTGTTGGACTGTCTGTAGTAGTAGGGGTCTCAGAGCACCAGGCCTACACCTGTCTCTCGTCCACCTCTTACTGATCAATTTGTAAGAACAGGCCCTGTCCCATCCTTCCATGCTGTGCCATTCTAAAATTTCTATTGTGGGTCAATTGATACCAATTTTCATCCTGTCTGCCACTAATTTTGTGAAATGTTTTAACTTCAAGTTGAGGTTGAGTCTCCTTCATGAGTGTTGCCTGAATTTAGCAGGGCTCCCAGCACAGCAGGCCTACACTGGTCCCCCTCCCACCTCTTAATTTCAACTTAATTTTTAGGCTGTAAATGCTGGCCCAGAACCTGTCTCCTGCATGACTCATGCCAGACTGCTGCGTCATTATAAAATTTCTGCTGTGGGTCAATTGATGCCACTTTTACTGGTTTCTGACCCTATCTTTTGAATATGTTTGGACTCTAAGTTAGGTCTTCTTTATGTGTGTTGCCTGAACTTGGCAGGGCTCTCAGAGCACCAGGCCTACACCTGTCACTGATCCACCTGTTACTGATCAATGTTTAAGCTACAAATGCTGGTACAAGCCCTGTCCCATGCATCCATGTTGCACAATTCTACTGTTTGTACTCAAGGTCAATTGATGCCACTATTTTCCTTCCTAATGTGATGTCAGCATCCGCGCTGTGGGAAATTTTCTCACGACGCTCCCACTGACGTCAGAAAGATGAAGTGAGTTCACTGGCTGTGAACTCCCGAGACCTGTCTGACAGCACGAGAGCTGGAGAACTTTCTCATGCTCGCGGTGCCCTCAGACAGGGAATAGCAGTTCACAGACAGACAATTAACACAGTGTTCAGTGTCTACTGGATGACAAATCAATATAAATGATACACTGGCGCAAATGAAATAAGGGCATACACAACAACCTAAATGTATGTTGATTGGAAGCTGCTGGGGAACCGTCAGTATCTGTGCAGGTGCTGACTAGAAAATAGAACCAAAAATCAAAAGCGCAGGGGTCTATTTGTTTTATTTTTGGTTCTACTGGATGACAGGCTACATGGTCGCATAATGCAACCATGTAGCCTGCCATCTATATGTAGCAGAGCTAGACCCGTCATTGGACAAATGGATTAAAAGCGTCTCTGTGGGAAGGTGAGGAATTTTGTTGCTTTTATTACCTCTTTTGCAGATT
The DNA here is from genome assembly GCA_009801035.1 of Oophaga pumilio. Taxonomy (NCBI): domain Eukaryota; kingdom Metazoa; phylum Chordata; class Amphibia; order Anura; family Dendrobatidae; genus Oophaga; species Oophaga pumilio. Next base: position 29,367 of record VIAB01022798.1, on the reverse strand, counting down.
ATGAGGGCATTGGGGGAATAGGTGAGGTCATAAATATGGTTTAATTAAGATTATTACTATTACTATTGTTATTATTCTTACAATGTGACCATGAGGTTAGTAATGGGGGCGTCTTATTGATGCCTCTTCATTACTAACCTTGGGGATTGATGTCAAAGGTGACATCAACCTCCCCCATCTATCACCCCACTTGCCACCAATACAGGGCTAAGTGCCAGGATTGGCACATCTTAGAGATGCACCATTTCTAGAGTGGCTGAGAGCTGATGTTTTTAGCTGGAGGCCAGTATCCTTTGCCCCTTCCTAGGCTATTAATAACAGCCCGCAGTTGTCTGCATAGCCTTTTCTGGTTATTACACACATGGTCAAAATTATTGGTACCCTTCATTTAAAGACAGAAAAACCCACAATGGTGACAGAAATAACTTCAATCTGACAAAAGTAATAGTAAATCAAAAATCTATGAAAATGAACAAATGAAAGTTAGACATTGCTTTTCAACCATGCTTCCACAGAATTTTAAAAAATAAAACTCAAGAAATAGGCCTTGACAGAAATGATGGTACCCTTAACTTAATATTTTATTGCACAACCTTTTAAGGCAATTAATGCAATCAAACGATTCATGTAACTGTCAATGGGACTTCTGGACCTCTTGACAGGTATTTTGGTCCACTCTTCAAATGCAAACTGCTCCAGTTGTCTCGTGTTTGAAGGTCGTCCTTTACAGACAGCATATTTCAGCTCTTTCCAAAGATGCTCAATCGGATTTAGGTCAGGGCTCATAGAAAGTCACTTCAGAATAGTCCAAAGTTTTCCTCTTAGCCATTCTTGGGTGTTTTTAGCTGTATGTTTTGGGTCATTATCCTGTTGCAAGACCCATGGCGTGTGACTGAGACAAAGCTTTCTGACACTGGGCAGCACATTTCTCTCTAGAATCCCTTGATAGTCTTGAGATTTCAGTGTACCTTGCACAGATTCTAGACACCCTGTTCCAGATGCAGCAAAGCAGTCCCTGAACATAACAGAGCCTTCTCCATGTTTCACAGTAGGGACAGTGTTCTTTTCTTGATATGCTTCATTTTTCCGTCTGTGAACATAGAGCTGATGTGCCTTGCCAAAAAGTTCCATTTCTGTCCCATCTGTCCATAGGACATTCTCCCAGAAGCTTTGTGCCTTGTCAACATGTAGTTTGTGAAATTCCAGTCTGGCTTTTTTATGATTTTTTTTTCAACAATGGTGTCCTTCTTGGTCATCTCTCATGAAGTTCACTTTGGCTCATACGGCGACGGATGGTGCGAGCTGACACTGACCTTGAAGTTCACCTTTAATCTGTTTAGAAGCTTTTCTGGGCTCTTGTTACCATACGTGTTATCCGTCTCTTTGATTTGTCATCAATTTTCCTCCTGTGGCCACATCCAGGGAGTTTGGCTACAGTCCCATGGAGCTTAAATTTCTGAATAATATTTGCAACTTTAGTCACAGGAACATCAAGCTGCTTGGAGATGGTCTTACAACTTTTAAATTTAACATGTTTGTGTATAATTTTCTTTCTAATCTCCTGAGACAACTCTTTCCTTTGCTTCCTCTGGTCCATGTCGAGTGTGATACGCAACATGTCACCAAACAGCACAGTGAGTTTCTGTAGCCCTCTATACAGGCCCAGTCACTGATTCCAAGATTGTAGACACCTGTGATGCTAATTAGTGGACACACCTTGATTTAACATGTCCCTTTTGTCACATTATTTTTGTTCAGGCCTATTTCATGAGTTTTATTTTTTAAAATTCTGTGGAAGCATGGTTGAAAAGCAATGTCTGACTTTCATTTGTTCATTTTCATAGATTTTTGATTTATTATTACTTTTGTCAGATTCAATTTATTTCTGTCACCATTGTAGGTTTTTCTGTCAAAACGAGGGGTACTAACAATTTTGACCATGTGTGTAATTATACAGGGATCCCACATCATTTTTTTTGGGGGTTCCCCATTTTAATAGCCAGAAAAGGCTAATTATACAACTGTGAGCTGATATTAATGCTCTATGTGTATTATCCCTTTCCCAGGCTATAAACTTCGGCCCCCAGTCGATGGCTTTCCCTCTGCTGGTTACATAAATTGCTCGGGAGCCCATACCATTTTTTTCTGAAAATTAAACTTTTACTAATTAAATACATGTACACACACTGTACCAATTGTATTTGTCACTGACATCTGTACATCTGTCTATTCTATTTCTATTTACTGTATATGATATATTTTTTCTATCATGTCAGCTCCTGTATTGATTGTACTGTACACTGCAGATGAATTGCCGGCTTTTCTTCTATCTATGTAATACAGTCAACTAACAGACATACAGAAGAGTGTACAAATCAAGAATAAGACCAAGCGGGGCAAGTACAAAGGCCTGATCACAACTGAAGCCCTAGAGACTGCTAAACAAAGGTTCACAGTACTTGGTGCAAGACTAGGGAGATACACTAGAGAAGCTGAGGCAATGAAGATAATTTCACTGTTCTCCAAAGAACCATCCAAGGTGTACTCCCAACTACAGAGTAGTTGAACAGAGAACAGTAGAGAATAGTACAAAGGCAGCAACTCCACCAATAGTAGAGAATGAACAATACTGGAGGAACATATGTGAGAAGGAAAAAGCACACAACACCAGTGCAATGTGGCTGCAGGAATCAGTCACCATTACAGAAGCAGACATCCAATAGCAGGTCACATGAAGAGCTGGACAGCACCTGGCCCACAAATGATCCACACCTACTGGCTAAAGAAATTAACAGAGGTACATGAACGCATGGCAAAACAGATGAACCAACTGCTAGAAGCAGGCCACCACCCAGCTTGGCTAACACAAGGAAGAACAGTAATTATCATGAAGGATCTTCACAAAGGAACAGCTCAATCCAACTACTGCCCAATAAACTGCCTTGCAACAACATGAAACGCCTGTGAGGCATCATAGCCTCAAAGCTGTAGAATCATATGAACCAGTACATGAATCCAGCTCAGACAGGCTTTGGGACCAACACCAGAGGCTCCGAGCACCAGCTCCTATTAGATAGAGCAGTCGCTCAAGACTCAAAAATCAGACAGACCAATATCAGCATAGCTTGGATTGACTACAGGAAAGCCTATGACTCAATGACACACACATGGATCTGTGAATGCTTGGCTCTCTACAAATTTAACAGGAAATTAAGGACCTTCCTCAGAAACTCAACAGGGCTATGGAGAACAATATTGGAAGTCAACTCAAGACTACTAGCAGTAACCATCAAATGCGGCATATACCAAGGTGATGCACTGTCCCCATTGCTGTTCTGCATAGGCTTGAACCCCCTCAGTCAGATAATTACAGAGTGTGGCTATGGATACAAGTTCAAGAAAGGAAGCACCATCAGCCACCTCCTCTACATGAATGACATCAAGATGTATGCAAAAAATGAACGAGACATCAATTCACTGATCCACCTGAAAAGGATGTACAGCAAAGACATCAGGATGTCCTTCAGACTGGAGAAGTGAAGCCGGTTGGTAATAAAGAGAGGCAAGGTAGTAAATACTAATGGAGTGGAATTACCAGCAGGGCACGTAGCAGATGTACAGATATGCTACAAGTACCTCGGCATCACATAGTGATACTGTAACCATGATGAGGAGGCAAGGAAAGCAGCAACATTCAAATACCACCAAATGGTAAGACAGGTCCTAAAGAGCCAGCTCAATGAGTAGAATAAAATCCATACCATCAATACATATGCTCTGCAAGATATCAGATACCCTGCTGGCTTAGTGTGCTAGCCAAAAGAAGAGATGGAAGCTGCAGATGTGAAGACACAAAAGCTCCTCGCAATTCATGGAGGTCTCCACCCTAAGTCTAGCACCCAAAGTGTGTATACCAACAGAAAGGAGGGTGGTCGAGGCTTGATAAACATCCAAGCCACCATCAAGAAGGAAGCAAGGAGTATCCAGGAATACATCAGAAACATGACACCAAAAGATGAAATGCTGAGAGAAAGCCTAAGGCAGCAACAACAGCAGATCTGGAAAGAAGAACAGGAACATGAAACACCATGGCAAGACAAGCCGCTGCATGTGATGTACCATCGACAGATAATGGAAGGGGCTGACATGGAGAAATCCTACCAATGGCTGGAGAAAGATGGACTCTGAGACAGCACAGAGGCACTAATCATATCAGCAGAAGAACAAGCAATAAGCACCAGATCCATAGAAGCAGGAATCTAACACACAAGACCCAAGGTGCAGACTATGCAAAGAAACCTCAAAAACAATCTAACACATAGTTGCAGCATGCCAAATGCAAGCAGGAACAGCATATACCGAACGCCCCCACCAAGTAGAGGGAATTGTATACAGGAACATCTGCACAGCATATGGGCTAAAGGCACTGTCACACTTAGCAATCACAACAACGACAGACCTGGCTAGATCGCTAGTGCGATCGCTATGTGGTCGCTAGTTAGCTTCCAAACACAAAGATCTCATCAGAGATCAACGATCTGCGGTCGTTGGGAAAACCTAGTCCCGCCTGCGCCGCTGGTAAAGGCGTTCATAAAGGATGTCACACTCAGCGATTCAGGCTCACCAGCGGGACACCAACGACCAAAAAACGGCTCAGAACATTCATAAGCGATCAACGACATCTCAGCATGGGCCACATCGCTGCTACATGTCACACACAGCGACGTCGCTAACGAGATCGCTACTGCGTTATAAAATCAGTGACTCTTTAGCGATCTCATTAGCGATCTCGCTTAGTGTGACAGTACCTTAAGTCCCAGTTGGAGACCCCAGAAAAAGTGGTGAAGAATGAAAGGACTAAAATCCTGTGGGACTTAAAGATCCAGACGGATAAGCAGGTAATGGCTAACCAACCATACACTGTGATAGTAGAGAAGGATCAGAAGACAGCAATGATAATAGACGTGGCAGTGCCAAGTGACAGCAACATCAGAAAGAAGGATAAGTGACCCCTAAGTTGGGAAAATTGCTACAACAGATCCGAGGAGCAACATCTGAACTCTCTGTCCAGAAAAGCGCAATGCTGAGAACAACTAAGATGCTGCGCAGAACCTACAAACTCACAGGCCTCTAGTAGAGTTCCTTTGACCTCATGATTCTCATTTGGTCTGACATGCACTGTGAGCTGTGAGGTCTTATATAGACAGGTGTGTGCCTTTACAAATCAAGTCCTATCAGTTTAATTAAACACAGCTGGACTCCAATGAAGGAGTAGAACCATCTCAAGGAGGATCACAAGTATGTGGACAGCATGTGACTTAAATATGAGTGTCTGAGCAAAGGGTCTGTATACTTATGACCATGTGATATTTCTGTTTTTCTTTTTTAATACATTTGCAAAAATTTCTACATTTCTGTTTTTTTTTCAGTCAGCATCGGGTGCAGAGTGTACATTAATGAGAAACAAAAATTAACTTTTTTGAATTTACCAATTTACCAAATGGCTGCAATGAAACAAAGAGTGAAAAATTTAAAGAGGTCTGAATACTTTCCGCACCCACTGTGTGTGTATATATATACATAAATATATATGAATTCTATGTTTATTTTTACTGTACACGGCACATGAATTGCCGGCTTTTTAAAGGACATCGGTGCATAAAAATCAGACAGCACTCGTATGGTGCGAGTGCTGTGCAATTTTTTTCTCGCTCCCATAGGCTTGCATTGGCAAGTCTCGGCCGAGTCTCAGTGGCAATCGCAGCATGCTGCAATTTTACCTGCACACTAAGTACGGCTGAGGAAATAAACGCTGATGTGTGCTGCCCCGTAGATTAACACTGGGCCGAGTGATATGCAATGTTTTCTTGCATAGCACTCGCCCCGTATTCTATGATAGTGTGATGCTGGCCTTCATCAGCCGCTCCTGCGCTGTAAATAAGTAATTTAAAAAAAAAATACTTGGATTCCCCTGTATTTTTGATAACCAGCCAGGCAAAACTCACAGCTGGGGGCTGCAACCCTCAGCTGTCAGCTTCAGCAAGGCTGGATAACAAGAATAGAGGGGTTCCCATGCCGTATTTTTTAATTATTTAAATAAATAATTTTAAAAATGGCATGTGGTTCACACATTTTTGACAATCAGCCTTACTAAAGCAAACAGCTGGGAGTTGGTATTCTCAGGCTGGTAAGGCGCACGGATATTGGTCCACTAGCTTAAAAATAGCAGCCCGCAGCAGGCCAGAAAAGGCATGTCTATTAGATGTGCCAATTCTGGTGCATTGCCCAGCTCTTCCCACTTGCCCTGTAGCAGTTGCAAGTGGGGTTCATATTTGTGGGGTTGAGGTCTCCATTGGCCATCATTAGTCTGGTGTGCATGGGGAGCTTTAACTACTATATAAAGGGTGTGGGCAGTTTTAGTTTGACTTATCAGTTGGAGCCGTCACTACTTAGAGTGCGTAGGGCAGCATAAATGCCAAATACAGCCCTGGTTATCTCTTCTGGAAAGTGGCAAAAAAAGTAAAGAAAAGAAGATGTGACATAAAGATCAAATCTGGCTGTGATGCCAAGGGAACAAAGGATATTCCAAACTGCTTAACTCATGACTTTTATGGCTAATTGTTGTTTTAGGCCACATTTAGTTGATTGTATAAAAACTCGGGTCAGTCCCATCAGCAAATTGCGGACAGGATTGGCTCTATTTGCAAATTATTGTACCTTTATAAAATTATCTGCTCAATATGCAAAAAATACACATTTTAATCCATATACAAATGAGGTTGAACTGTTATTAGTCTTATCAGAGGACTTCTTGAGCCTCTGCTTTCTGTCTCTATTCCCTGCTTTGGCTTCACTGACAGCTCACTGGCTCTGCAGTCATACCCAGATCACTTCAGCCTCATTTGTGCATGAGTCTTTTTGGTTATTAAGTGGCAGATTTTGTACACAAAGGACCAAATAGTCTTATTTTCAATGCACTACATGACATTATAAGCTATTAGGGCAGAAAAAAAGTCATTAGAGATTCCCTTTAAACGTAGACATTTTTATTTAATAAAAAAAAAGAATATGTCACAGCAGTCATATTAGAGAGATGGAGATTTAATACATATGTAGAAAGAACCATTCCCCAAAGCTTAATTTACTGCAAAATATAATCAGATCTGGCCTTGACACTGACACTTGGTCCCCAGATCATAATCTCACAAATTCCCTACCATTAAAGTAGGAGAGCAAAGATGATGACTTCAGTTTAGTGCAGACATAGCTCATAAGTGAAAGAAAAGACGGCAGATTCGAGAGCTGCTATTATTTTAGCCTTTGGCTCCTCAGTAGAATTAATTATCTGTTAATTTCCGAAAATTGCTAGGATGGTTAAGAATGTTACTGTTAGGCTGGAGTCACACACAACGATAAAAAATCGGACCGTAT
>VIAB01022793.1:30917-45058 GCA_009801035.1 Oophaga pumilio | reverse complement strand
GGCACTTGCCCGGGTGTTCCGGGTGCTGACGCCGGCCCTGGTGCTACCGTCAGAGAAGCTGCTGTGACATCACTAGTCTGCTACTATCAGGGACGCTGCTGTGACATCACAAGTCTGCTACTGTCAGGGACGCTGCTGTGACATCACTAGTGTGCTACTGTCAGGGACGCTCCTGTGACATCACTAGTGTACTACCATCCGGGAAGCTGCTGTGACATCCCTAGTGCTACTGTCAGGAAGCTGCTGTGACATCACTAGTGTGTATCTGTCAGGGACACTGCTCTGACATTACTAGTGTGTATCCGCCAGGGATGCTGCTGTGACATCACTAATGTGCTACGGTCAGGGAAGCTCCTGTGACATCACTAGTGTACTACCGTCCGGGAAGCTGCTGTGACATCACTAGTGGACTACCGTCCGTGAAGCTGCTGTGACATCCCTAGTGCTACTGTCAGGAAGCTGCTGTGACATCACTAGTGTGTATCTGTCAGAGACACTGCTGTAACATCACTGGTGTGCTACCATCAGGGGAAGCTGTTGTGACATCACTAGTGTGCTACCGTCATGGAAGCGGCTGTGACATCACTAGTGTGCTACCGTCAGGGAAGCTCCTGTGACATAACTAGTGTGCTACCGTCCGGGAAGCTGCTGTGACATCACTAGTGCGTATCTGTCAGGGACGCTGCTGTGACCTCACTAATGTGTATCCGCCAGGGAAGCTGCTGTGACATCATTAGTGTGTATCCGCTAGTGAAGCTGCTGTGACATCACTAGTGCGTATCCGTCAGGGAAGCTGCTGTGACATCACTAGTGTGCTACCGTCATGGAAGCGGCTGTGACATCACTAGTGTGCTACCGTCAGGGAAGCTCCTGTGACATAACTAGTGTGCTACCGTCCAGGAAGCTGCTGTGACATCACTAGTGCGTATCCGTCAGGGACACTGCTGTGACCTCACTAATGTGTATCCGCCAGGGAAGCTGCTGTGACATCATTAGTGTGTATCCGCTAGTGAAGCTGCTGTGACATCACTAGTGCGTATCCGTCAGGGACGCTGCTGTAACCTCACTAATGTGTATCCGCCAGGGAAGCTGCTGTGACATCATTAGTGTGTATCCGCTAGTGAAGCTGCTGTGACATCACTAGTGTGTATCCGTCAGGGAAGCTGCTGTGACATCACTAGTGTGTATCCGTCAGGGACGCAGCTGTGACCTCACTAATGTGTATCCGCCAGGGAAGCTGCTGTGACATCATTAGTGTGTATCCGCTAGTGAAGCTGCTGTGACATCACTAGTGTGTATCCGTCAGGGAAGCTGCTGTAACATCACTAGTGTGTATCCGTCAGGGAAGATGCTATGACATCACTAGTACCAGCCAAGGTGCTATAACATCTCAACTAGTTCCTGTGAAATGTATAATCAAATCCGCAGTTTTAGTTTGAGGCCATGTTATGTTTTTACACATGGGTCCCTGGTGTTTCCTGTACATATCTGTGGGTTTCTACCACTCTCCCCATATTAGAGGATTAGGGGTTGTCGACAATTACATGTCCTGAGGAAGGGACATGTGCAAAGTTATAATGGGTATAGTCATAGGGAATACAGAATAAGCAGTTACAAATGTCCCTGCTTTCTGATGGGCCACAAGGGCCCCTGTACTACATGTGAAGATCCCATTATTATGCATGGCTCATGGTGGATGGGGGTCTACCTCTCTGGGACTCACCCTCAAAGCTTGCATAGTCCAGCAGAACCATCGCTGTCCGTGTGTCCAGGTCATGGACCAAATCTTCTATTTTGCCATCTGTCCGGCAGCTGACTTGCTCGTTGATACTTTGTGCTGCCTTCTCCGGGTCTTTAAAATCGACACTCTGGACGGTGGCGTTGTAGTACTTGGCCAAGTCCTGCTGGTATTGGAGCTGAGGCTTTCTGGAGTTATCTAGGAAGAGCCAGTTAGACAATCTGAACTGCGTGCCTTCTTTTTCTAATCTAATTTTCATCAGGAAGTTCTTAAAGTCTTCTTTCAGGGTTTTGTTGGTTTGGCTGGAATTTAGAAACATGGCGTCCAGAATCTGCTGGCGAGTTGAGGATCTTGCCCCAAGAGCCAACAAGGCAGTGCTGGTGTAGATGCTCGGGGGGCAGATGAAGATGTTGTCGGGGGCTTTAGCCATCTTGGAAGATACATATTTGAAAAGTGAGATGGCGAATTGCATACTGGCCTTGGATATAGCTGTCGTCTCCCGTCTGTCTGCCATGTTGGGAAGCGATGGTCATGGAGACGGAGAACAAGAGGAGCCGAAGCAGCTGCATCTTCAGTCGAAACACACAACGGTGATGACTGCAAAATTAGGTGCGTGGATTTAGGTCTTTCTCTCGCTGTCATTTCCACATTTCTCAGTCCTGACCATTGATGGATAGCTCCACCACCTTTTAATAGTCCTAATGTTTCAGTGTAATACCTATTCTTGCAGTCAGGTAATGAAAACGTTTGACTATCAAAAACTGAAAACCCATCGTGCTCACACAGCTGCCGACCTTGTTACAATGTATCAGTTTTGGGAAGGGTATGTTCCGATGTATACCTAATCCATACATATAATTTAAACAGTGTGAAACCACCCATCAGCCTGAGACCCAGGCCGTATACAAGATATATTGTCTCACACCGTGTGATCCAGGCTGTCTCCATTTCCTGACAGCCAGCAGAGGTTTTCACCAGCTTTTCACACATTATTGAAGGGTTTAGTGATCAGCATACAAATTAATTGTGCATTAATTACATTTATTACGATCTGGCGCCATTTTAGTAAAGTCCCTCAGATTTATCGTCATCAGCTCACAAGTTAATGGGGCCGGACACGTCCAGGATCCGGTAACACAAGTATGTGATCCACATGGAGCGAGCGCCCCTTTAATCAATTTTCCTTTTTTTTATCTTAATGATCAATTGGTCAAAAATAATTACAAAGTAAAACAAACAAAACCCCAGAAATCTCTCACCGTTGCCTCTGCTCTGCCGACCTCAGGGATATAGGGAACCTCGGTGACTGACGTTTATATCACCAGACAAGTTGCTACCTTATCTGGTCCACGAGGAAGTCATGACGACTTGACCCTCCAAATAAAGCGTTAGGACAGCCGAGGGGTTAATGAGTAACATAGTATCACCCTGTTACTGTTAAGGGATGTTCTAGAAGATGCTGGAAATAGTATAAAATTCCACAAATAATAAACTACAGAAGAAAGTTTATCAAATCAGTCCAAAACAGGATCCTCCAGACCTGCAGGGTCCCAGAGCAGTGCTGTGGTGCCAGGGGGGCCCAGAGCAGTGCTGTGGTACCAGGGTGCTACATCCACCTGGTACACACGGCTCCGCTCCGTAAACCTCGTACACGCGCGGCTCAGCTCCGTGCACCTCGTACACGCACGGCGCGGCTCCATGCACCTCGTACACGAGCGGCTCGGCTATGTGTACCTCGTACAGACTCACGGCTCCGCTCCATCCAACTCGTACAGACACGGTTCTGCTACATCCAACTCGTACAGACAAAGCACCTCGTACACACTACAGCACTGCTACATCCACCTCGTACACGGGCGGCTCTGCTCCGTACACCTCGTACACGTGCGGCTCCGCTCCGTACACATCGTACACGAGCGGCTCCGCACCGTGCACCTCGTACACGCGGGGCTCCGCTCCGTGCACCTCGTACACGCGCGGCTCGGATCCGTGCACCTCATACAGACACACGGCTCCGCTCTATCCAACTCGTACAGACACGGCTCTGCTACATTCAACTCGTTCACACAAGGCTCCACTCTGTACACCTCATACACACTACAGCACTGCTACATCCACCTCGTACACGTGCGGCTCCGCTCCGTGCACCTCGTACACTCGTGGCTCCGCTCCATGCACCTCGTACACATGCAGCTCGGCTCCGTGCACCTCATACACGCACGGCTCCGCTCCATCCAACTCATACACGCACGGCTCCGCTACATCCAACTCGTACACACACGGCTATGCTCCGTACACCTCGTACACACTACAGCACTGCTACATCCACCTCGTACACACACGGCTCTGCTCCATACATCTCGTACACACTACATCACTGCTACATCCACCTCGTACACACATGGCTCCGCTCCATACACCTCGTACACACACGGCTCGGCTTTGTACAACTCGTACACACACGGCTCTGCTCTGTACACCTCATACACACACGGCTCCGCTCCGTACACCTCGTACACACACGACTCTGCTACATCCAACTTGTACACACTACAGCACTGCTACATCCACACTGTAAACCCAAGTCCCGACCCCACACACAAACTTACCCTCATCCAGCACCATGACAACCATCACAGCAGAGTCCTGCACACAACGAGGACACTGATCATGTGACCCCTGACTCCTCCCCTCCTGTGACCTCATCAGAGGTCCTGTGGGCACAGAAGAGTACAGCAATAGCAGCATCATTGCTAGCTGCTGTGAGGCTGAGCTGTAGAGACAGGGAGGGCAGGAAGGGGTGCATGGGGGGCGTGGCGGCTCATATCACTGCGGGACACATAGTGTCCTGAGCGGGACAGTGGGACGGCGGGGTCAGAATCGGGACTGTCCCGCTCAATCCGGGACAGTTGGGAGGTATGCCCTTGGGGTCCAGGGTAGTACTGCGGTGCCAGGAAACTCAGAGCAGTGCTGTGGTGCCAGGGGGCCCAGATCAGTACTGCGATGCCAGGGGACCCAGAGCAGTGCTTTGGTGCCACGGTGCTCAGATCAGTGCTGCGATGCCACGGGGCCCAGAGCAGTGTTGCAGTGCCAGGCGGCCCAGCGCAGAGCTGCGGTGCCAGGAAACCCAGAGCAGTGCTGTGGTGCCAGGGAGCCTAGTACAGTGCTGCGGTGCCATGGGGCCCAGAGCACTGATGAGGTGCCAGGGGGCGCAGAGCAGTGCTGCAGTGCCATGGGACCCAGAGCAATGCTGCGATGCCAAGGTGCTCAGATCAGTGCTGCAATGCCACGGGGCTCAGAACAGTGCCGCGGTCCCAGGAAGCCCAGAGCAGTGCTGTGGTGCCAGGGAGCCTAGTTCAGTGCTGCAGTGCCAGAGGGCCCAGAGCAGTGCTGCAGTGCTAGAGGCCACAGAGCAGTGCTATGGTGCCTTGGGACCCAGGGCAATGCTGCAGTGCCAGGGAGCCTAGCCTAGAGCAGTGTTGCGGTGCCAGGAGGCCCAGAGCAGTGCTGCGGTGCCAGGGAGCCTAGGGCAGTGCTTGGGTGCAATGGTGCTCAGATCAGTGTTGTGATGCAAGGGGACTCAGAGCAGTGCTGCGGTTCCCGTGGTCCAGATCAGTGCTGCGATGCCAGGGGACCCAGAGAAGTGCTGCGGTGCCACGGTGCTCAGATCAGTGCTGCAATGCCACGGGGTCCAGAGCAGTGCTCGGGGACCCAGAGCAGTGCTGCGGTACCAGGTAGCCCAGAGCAGTGTTGCAGTGCCAGGCGGCCCAGAGCAGTGCTGCGGTGCCAGGAAACCCAGAGCAGTGCTGTGGTGCCAGGGAGCCTAGGGCAGTGCTGTGGTGCCAGGGGGCCCCAGCTGGTCTGCCGGTGGGGGATAGTGAGGCGGACAGCAACTCACAGTGATCGGGGTAGCCAGCGACAGGCGGACAGTCATTAAAGGGAATCTGTCAGCACAGAATGACTGTCCAAACAAAGCACATGCACTCAGTCCATCATGGCGAGCAAGCATATAAGTGCACCTTACCACCTGCTTGTTTTCCATCAGGCAGTGACCATGGGACAGTCACATACACTCACACGGACAGTTGGTGACAGGCGTACACTCATCAACACCTATACAGTCAGTGACAGGTGCACAGTGACTAGCAGTCATAGAGACAGAGGCCTGGTAGGGCGCCACCTCCTGGGCTATGCAGCCCAGTTGGGCCGGAGGTGGATGGAGATTGGACCAAAAAACATTTTTTTCTTTTCGAGTTTTCAGTTAAATCTGTTACAAGAAAAAGATGACAAACTCAGCTCTGCTGCATCTTTATTACTTCTCACATCCCAGAATCATAGTGACACTGGTCACATTTCCACAGTTTTCTTCAGTGGGTTGGTGATTCTTCCCATGAATAGAATTGTATTAGTCTCATCATCAATCACAAGAACAAGAAATGGTTTGTTCACTTTTACATCGGGGGAAGGAGCAAAGAAAGTCAAGCCAAAACCGGTAAAAGGAGTCCCCTCTGTGCCTCTATCATCAACATTGAGGATGACCTTGTGGACCGCCTGGAACAAAAGAAACCAGAAGACCTCAAATACAGGGTCAGTACATCACCATGGAGGAGTCAGGAAGGGGGCGCACTGTACAGATGACCACCCAGATCCAAGCCTTCTAGGGACCCTCCTATAGAGTCCCAGACCGAGAACCCATCTTACCCTTATCTGAACACATAAGGAACAGTGACCTCTCTACTGATGTCTATGGGAGTCCCAAGTGTAGCCAAGCTGGCGACTGCCTCAGACTTCAATCATGGCCACTTTTTCTTGGTAGAAGCTGATGCAGGCAGCACGGTGGCTCAGTGGATAGCACTGCAGCCTTTCAGCGCTGGAGTCCTGGGTTCAAATCCCACCTAGGACAACATCTGCAAGGAGTTTGTATGTGCTTCCCCGTTTGCGTGGGTTTCCTCCGGGTACTCCAGTTTCCTCCCACACTCCAAAAACATACAGATAGGGAATCTAGATTGTGAACCCCATCGGGGACAGCGACGATAATGTGTGCAAACTGTAAAGCGCTGCGGAATATGTTAGCACTATATAAAGATTGTTATTATGTGGCTTAGGGTTTCCTGAGAATTACTAACCTGGGATGGGCACTACAATCCTCTAAATGGCGCCTGGTGGTGCTGCACACAGACCTATCTCTCCATGATGATTAGTGGGGTGCGGGTATTAGAAGCCTTATTGGTCACCAAAGTGGCAAAGATGTAGGTAGGAGTATTTGCCCCAAATGTCTGGTGCCAGAGATGGGCCCACAAGACTTTCTATCTTTGCCATGGTAGTAAACTGGAAGTGCTTGTCCTTACATGTACTGAGATGGGCACATGAAGTTCTGCAGTGTCACAATGGGAAATAACCACGTACCTGTGACACCCGCAGTTGGACATCCTGGGACATTCCAGAGAAGTTCGCCTGGACACTAAAAGCCATAGCCATACCCAAATCACTTAGGACTGTCTTTAAGTCAAGGGAGGAGGTGATGGAAAACTTCGGTAAGTGAAGGTTTATGTTACTGAGGAAAGAAAACATTCAATGTTCAAACACAGGAGACGGATACATTGTAACATCTTAAGAACTGATACATTGTTCTTACCATTTTCCCATTGATTTTCTCCATCCGCTGATCATGTCCACAGACAAAGCTTCTTCTACTTCATGGATCTTTCCGTGCTCGGGGACAATGAGGAGCATAGAAGCTTCGTTTTTGTACGGGAGCTCGATCACAGTGCACAGAAGTGTCTTGTCTTGGTGAATATTGTATACACCAGGGTTACTCATCATAGGAACATTCACTGTCATGTCCTTATCCACAATGAACTTGTCATTTGTGGTCAGCATAGGGACAAATGGACGCTTCCATTCCCCTATAGATAGACGATAAATATAAACTGATGGATGTAACTTAGATATTAGACAGATATTGATAGATTAGATTATAGATTTGCCTTTGGTCAGTAGATATTTAATATCTTACCCTTAAATAAGACAAAATTGACAAGAACCATTAATGTGTCTGTATTTAAGTCTTTGATAACCTCTGGGATTTTTCCGTCAGTTTTGCTCTTGACGTGATCATTGATCTGTCCCTTGACCTGTGGTCCATCTGTGAAGTCTGCCTTCACGATCTTCACCTGGTAGTAATGCTCCGTTTCATTACGAAAACTTTCAAGGATTTCCATCTTTTTGTCCACAAATACGGCATTTCCAATGTTGATCTGTAGGTTGCTCTCGGGTTGGTTCAGCATCCGGTGGAGATGGCCCAGGGCTCTGTGCACTTCTTCCTCCTGTGTGTGGTTCTGGTTCAGGACATCCAGGATCTCCTGGTAAGTTGTGGATCTGGCTCCCAGCACCAGTGTGGACAGCGCTGTGGAAATACTCAGTGGAGAGAAGACAATATTTTGGATCGGAGATCCTTTCGCCCTTGATGATTTGGAGGCTACGTGTTTAAAAAGCTTCAGTGCAAATTCAATATTTGCTGTAACTATTGCACTTTGGGTCTCTTTGAGTTGTTCACCATCTTCTGTCTTCTTAGGCTCCTCGCGTGGAAAATTACAAAAATGCTGGTCTAAAGCAATCACTATGGGGATGAACCATATGAGATACTCGAGGACCTTCATGGCTTCTTAGTAAATTCTGACCTGTAGAATGCAAAGTTGTATCATTCATGTCATCAATATTTATGAAAAACAAAATTCTTGGCACTTTTTAAAAAGAACTGTCTCATTCCTGACAACCCCTTTAATTAAAGAGCAGATGATCAACCACAGGTCCAGCTCTTTACAACCTCTATTTTGCTGGGGGATATTTCCATTGGCTGCACATTTTCTTAAATTGGCCACTACATGGAATAAGAGATAGTAGATCAGGTCTCCACTCCAACTCATAGTGGAGGGTCCCATACAGGGAGCTTTCAGGGGTAAAATTTCTTCATGTGGAGAGTGACTGGCATGTCAGAGTGAGGAGACTTATACACCATGTATACACCTCTGGGAAATTAAATATGCAAACTGACTCTTCAGAGAGGAAGAGGACTAAAACTCTAGTGCAACCTATAGGAAGTAGCAAAGTGAAGAAAGTTTTTAACCCCTTTCCGACATCGGGCGTAATAGTACGCCAATGTCGGACTCCCTCCCTTTGATGTGGGCTCCAGCGGTGAGCCCACATCTTTCCCGGGACATGTCAGCTCTTTTGAACAGCTGTGGAGTCCTTCACAACAGTGAGGATCTCTAGCTCGCCCCTACGAAGGATTCCATGCTCCTACCAAAGATTTATCCAGCTGATTAATCCGTGGCTCAGAGGCAGGTAATGGTAAAGGCAGCACGGGCAGATTTATCCACTGATGTGATTCAGTTGCTAAATCTGCCCATTTAAAAGGACTTTTACCCATTAAGAAAGGCAGACACCTTATTTTACTGAGTTTCAATGGACCCTTCTAACACACAAGTATGGATTGTCTAAAATGGGGAGGCTGTTTAAGAGTGGACGTTAGAGTCTTTAAGGCCTGTTTCACATTTCCGTTTTGTGGCATCAGTCAAAATCCGTCAAAGTGTGAAAAAACAGATCCGTTGCAGAATTGAAAAAACTGATGCACCGGATCAGAGAGAGAGAGAGAGATATCTGTTCCAGAACGGTTTTCGGCGCTTCTGGGCATGCTCAGTATAAAAACCAGAATCCGTCACTGGATTCCGTCATAAAACGGACGGCAACGCATCCGCCGCCCATAGGAGTCCATTCTAGCAGACGACGCACGGTGGCGGATCCGTCACCGTCCGTTTTTTTGACGCAGACAAAAAACGTTCCTATGGACGTTTCTTCCGTCTGACGGACAGATATTTTATGACGGATCCGTCGCACGACGGACGAAACGGAAGGCCATCCGTCATAATCCATCGCTAATACAAGTCTATGGAGAAAAAAATAGATCCGCCAGGCAAATCCGTCGGATCCATTTTTTCACACTTTGACAGATTTTGACTGATGCCACAAAACGGTAGTGTGAAACAGGCCTAAGACTTGGGATGATGTACAGTATGCACTTATAATATGCACAGCACTGGTTTTTATTGGCATATTCATTTGAGTCTTTTGTATAGTTTTTCTATTGTCCAAGACCTTGAAGTTCTACCTGGCAAGAGGGTTTGTTGAACTATTTTCATTATTAAGGCCCAGCTGTTGATTTCTGAAACTGAAACCATACAGTGAGTAGTATTCTTAAAATCCTTTATTTTCTACTACTTATACAAAACTTTTACAAGTGTAAAGATCGATGTTTCAAATATATTCCTATTTAAAAGTGCATGTATTTTACATGTGGGTCAGGTTAGGCTAGTAAAGAGTAAACCAGATTTATTTGTACTGATTTTACTATGGGAGGCGCCGTTTTGAAGTTCGCCTCAGGCAGCAGAGAGGCTAGGTTCACCCCAGCATACAACTATAGGATTAGTAATGGATAGGTGTCTTATAGACGCTTCTCCATTGCTAATCCGTGGGCTTGATGTCACCTGACAATACAAAGGTGACATCAACCCCACAAATATGAACACCACTCGCCACCACTACAGGGCAATAGGGAAGAGCCGGGCAAAGCGCCAGAATTTGCGCATCTGGGCAGCTGCGAGCTGCTGTTTTTAGGTTTGGTAAGCTTATATCAATGGCCCCATACCAGCCTGAGAATACCAGCCCCGAGCTGTCTGCTTTAGCAAGGCTTGTTGTCAAAAATTTGGGGGACCAGATGTTGTTTTTTTAAATTATTGAAATAATAATTAAAAAAAAAAGTGAGGACCCCTCTATTCTTGATAACCAGCCTTGCTAGCGCTGACAGCTGAGGGTTGCAGCCCCCAGCTGTGAGTTTTGCCTGGCTGATTATCAAAAATACAGGGGAACCCACGCGGATGAGAGCAGTAGTCCCATCAGCCAACGCCAGTGACCGGAGGTAAATGTTACACCTCCAATCACAGCTGCGGGCTCACGCTATCATTTGACAGTGTGGGAACCGTGGCTGTCTGACCGGCGGTAATGATTTACCCCCAATCAGAAGCATTGTTTTCATATGCATGTCAACGGAGAAAACACTGGATGTTCGGGCCCCTCATTCAAATGAATTGGGTCTGGGTACTGTTCTGCTAACTGAACACGAACTTTCAGGGGTCCACCCATCTCTAATCTTGTCTAGTGTGTGACTGGTTTGTATTTGTCCTGCGTTTAGTGCGTGACTGGTGTGTATGTGTCATGTGTCTAGTGAGTGTATGTGGCACATGTCTAATTAATACAATCTTTCTGTGCTTATAGAATATCAGTTTTTCGGCAGCACTTGTTTACACAAAATTATCTTCTGTCGATAAGCATGGTTTTAAATCAAGGGTAAAAAATCATTGCACCCAACAAATGAGCGTTTTGCTGGTTGGTTAGGTGATTGTTTGGACAGGTATACAGTTGGAAAAAATACCGTGATTATCAGTTTGACTAGATGTAAGCTAAGGGAAGATTGTAGCTAGTACCCCTTAAGCATGGTGCTGCTTTGAGCAGAGGGTTATACCAGATGACCCAGGAGGTCCCTTCCAACTCTACCATTCTATGACTCTATGGTGGGCCCCAAGAATGATTTTCTCTGGTGGGCCCAAACTACTTCAGTCCGACGCTCGTGACAACCCCTGTGGGACAAGTACTGCTGGCCATATTGGTTGTCACTCGGCTTGACAGTAAAGGAAAACTTAACCACTTGGTTTTTCAATGGTGGAATTGGAATTTTTGAGTTTTGACTACCGCATATAGTAACCATAACTTCCTAACAAGATACTACACTACTTACAGTCCTGTGATGCTACATGAGACCCTTCCATCCTCCCCCAACGCACCTGAAAGCTGCGAGGTGTCAGTCGGTAATCATCAGTATAATAAGAGGTTTTTATGCTGCAATCTCTGTATGCTTCCTGCTAAATTGTTTTGTAACCGTTGATATTGAGCCCTAATGCCCAGGAATGGAACATAACCATTTATTTGCTTAGTAAATGATACTTTGTAACCTTGCAATACAACAAACACATTGTAAAAAGTTTCTCCTCCATTGCTGGCTGCTCTTTATTTTGTTCATTTTGATGTTCTTAAACAAACATTAAAAAAGTAAATTAAAAACGGAATAATTCTCCAATGCTGTATCTTCCATGGTTTTAATTTATTTCTAGTCAGTTAGAGGTTTGAGCTGGAGACCAAGGACTGGATGTCAGCCAGAGAAGGATTTATACTGTGGGCAAGTTCTGCTACTCCTCGGTAAAAACAATGTCAGATAATGGGAGAAACAATGAAGAAGTGAGCGACACGGAGATGGAGGGAGGAAAGAAGGAAGCTAAGAAGACAGAGCAAGAAAGTGATCTGCGAGGAAGATGGGAAGTGTGAGATTTGTATCGGTGCCTCTGCTTCTGTCACCAGGTGATGACGCGCGCTCATTTTGGGTGATGCGGGCCAACAGTTCTCATTTTAAGTTCTCTGGGACTTGTAATCCAATCCATTCTTGGAGACAGAGTTAACTGCTGTGTGGTTAGGGTGGGGCTGCAGGCTATTTAATATCCTGAGATTCTGCTGTCCACTGCCAGTTATATTCTGATTTGCTCCTGTGATACTTGCCTTGCTATTCTCCCAGTGGACAGTCATGATTTTTGACATCTATTCGCTTTTTGACTATTCTCATTCTCTACGATTTTGTCCCTACACCATCCTTCTGATTCTGACCCGTTTTCCCGACTGTTCTCTTGCCTCTGGTTTGCTCCTCCGGCCAGCAGCTCTTCCATGGAAACAAACCACTGGACCCCATTTTAAGTCCAGATCCCTGTACAGTGGTTAAAGGATTAAGGTCAGAGTTCCTTTGGAATCTGCCAGATGGAGTGATCTCTGCCAAGTATGTCCTAGTTGGCCCTTTTTGAGCCTGCGGCCTCTGACAGACAGTACAGGAAGTAAGAACACAGGAGGAAAGGAAAGAGGAAAGGAAAGAAAAAGGAAAGGGCTTTCAGTGTTGATATCTTGGGAGAATGAGACTGGGACAAAATACAATTATTATCTTAATCATCACAATATGGAGAATTACAGGAATAAAACTGATACAAAGAAACCAAAGACTCACACAGTACGGCATTGGCAATCTAATGATAAACATCTCCATCAGCTGTACATTATCACATGACATAAGCCTGCAGCTGTTGTAGGAAGAGAAAGGTTGGAAGGTTGAAGGGTGAGAGGGAGAAGGGACAGTAGAAGGTAAAGAAAGAATTGAGGAAGAAATGGAACAAAAAAACGAGGGGATGGTTGTGAGAGGGGAAAAGGGAGATAGAAAGGGAAGAAGAATGGACAGCTGGAACAAAGCAAAGAAGGAACAAGGGAAGGGAAGAATTATTGGGAGGAGCAGATTTTATAGTGATAATTGCCCATTGTGGATAGAAGCTAAGCTCCTTCCCCAAATATCAGTAAATATCAAATATTACAGGAGCCGCCGACACTTTCATCTGCATCTTTATTATCTTATAGAGAGAAATATTTTGTCTTAAAAGGGAAGTTTTCTAATTTAGGAAATGCTAATAAGCAACAAGCTTTAAGTGCGTGAGAGGTTGAAGGAAGCAGATCAGCTCTTCTGGTAAGTTTCCTCATTTATGGGAAAGATGCCGATATTCTGGCTGTGGTCTGTGGAAGAGAAGACGACACGGAGTAAGCATCACTAACAGACGGCAAAAGTTGTCAAATATCATGATCCCGTAGCTAAGTTCCTCTGTAAGCCAATAATGTGGTGACAGTATGTAAATACAGGAAGATGAAATATGAGGAGCTGTTTGATGCGGATTTACACCATCCACTTCCAGTTTTGCCCTCCAATATCCACAGCAATCACTCGAACTAAAGCAGGAGCCACAATAATACTGCAGTTCAAAAATAGGAAAGCAGTGGGAAAGGATGATTGCTCACCAGACTATGCTAGGAGACCGTCTGTGCCTGGAATTCAGTGGCTGACTACCACATATGATCAAGCTTGAAGACAAAGGATTTTTCCGACACTGCAGATTTTCCATAAAAAAACATCATCTTTATTCAGTTAAATCTTCATGGTTAAAAAACAATAGATGAGGGGGAAGCCCCAACGCCTGACGCGTTTCGGACCTGAAGCGGTCCTTCCTCTAAGGCATACAGACATAAAATAATTTCTTTATATGTTCTCAACCATTGCAAAAGCACATGTGGTTAATTAAGGAGACCACTTCCATTTAACTATTTAACAACCATTACTATTTTCATAGAATGTGGTCACACAAAAAACTCATGTCACTGTTATAATACCGCACTCCCTTCTAGACCCTTCACAGTCCGGCTTCAGCCCCCTACA